>JAUMGZ010179436.1:0-14151 GCA_032359645.1 Pododesmus macrochisma | reverse complement strand
AGTTATCGTGTTCACAAGGAAAAGTTTACGCACGACGCACGTCGCACGACGCACGACGGACGACGACGGACAAAAGGCTATGGCAATAGGTCACCATGAACATAGTTCAGGTGACCTAAAAAGTATTTAATTTTTGAAATATCTCTTTTTGCGATTTTTCACACAAAAGAAGGGCTCATTGGAATGCTTCAACTTTCAAAATATCATCTTAATACAAAAATGCAACCTGAATCATGCCTCCGATAATATGATATTTATAAGAGGAAGGACCCAAAACTCTGTGAATTACACCGTCCCGAACCCCAGATAATGCTCGAAGCTGCTGTAATTAATGGACGCAAGAGAAGAAATAATTTTGAATAGACAAGACGTCAGTAATTAAAGTTACAGAGCCAAAGGGGGAAACGGTGACGAAGTTATGATGGACAAACCATACCTAATAATACAAAATTGTCTTGCCAAAATTTAAAATGTGCGCGTAGTCAAAGCTGGAATTTTTAAACGTATTCCTCTGGACACGTGTTTTGAACAATACATTTCTCATCAGCAAAGGGGACGTTATAATAGATATATAGTATTAAATATTATCAAAAGACAGACAGACAAACTGACTGACTTACTTACTTACATTAAAGAAAGCCAAAATATGCATCAAACACATCAATTTAGAATACAGGTTAGTATGAAACTGTATCTTCTTAGGTCCGAAACTCAAAACTATAAGTAGCAGAACGTTATGAATCGGGAATAAATGACGGCGTGCCTCACACAAAGCAATGGCCGATCGGAGGGAAAAATTCAGTATAACATGTGTTCGGAAGCAAATGCTAATGGGTTATGGCTACCCTCGGGGATAGGCCACATGTAGAGGCAACCACCCAGGTGAAAAGAATACAAAAATGCAACCTGAATCATGCCTCCGATAAATATGATATTTATAAGAGGAAGGAGCTAAAACTGTGTGTGAATTACCCGTCCCGAACCCTAGATCTTTAAATGATATGATTAGTATAGTATATTTATATAACTATAAATTCTTGAAGTGATGAGCCTCCTTAAAATAAACTTGTTAGAAACATGACGTTGACTCTGTTCCTTGATAAGTGATATTCTTTACTTAGTACAGTTTCTTAATATTTAGAGGCTATGTTTATATTTAGCTCCTTTCAAAGCTTAAATAGTTTGTTTGCTATGAATAATTTATGGGGAATTGTCTTCAACATTTTGATGTAGCTTTTTTGATATATAGTTTTGAAGAGTGAAGGGGGGGGGGGGGGGGGGGGGTTATGGTATTTATGACACTTTTTACAAGAAATAAGGTCGATGACCATAAAATATGCAAATTTGAAGATAATACATAATGGCATGTCCACGGGAAAAAGTGAAGAAATTTGACATATAATTTCTGTTTTATTGAACAATTCATATAAAACAACACATACAAATTTGTGATTTTTGTCTTTTATAATTTAGTTTTTATGAATTATCTTACATGAGGCATATTTATTAAATTATAAAGCAGTGTGAAATGTATTTCTGTTAAAAACAATTTATAAAAAAAATCTACTTTTGACCCCCTAACCCTCAATATAACAAACCTCTGTGGTGAAAAAAAAGTCGATGACCCCTAATTTTTTTCACTTATTTAACATCTACTGAAAGTTTCATAAAAGTCTAACATATATTTTTTAAATGATTGCTGACCTGTGAGCCTCTTTAGTACGTTGCTGAAATAAATTCAAGTTTGGTTAGCTTTACCTAAAATATTTTATTGTGTGATGAAACGTGTCCCAACCATGAAGATTTTGTACCTCTAAGTCTTTTTTCAGCCATAACTAATGACTAGCTATTAGCTATATGAAGCGATTATTGTTTCGCCGACCCTTTTGCGTCCAGATGATGAAATACTATAACTTACATTTTTGGGCATTCTATGCATTGTTTGTTAGTTGTCACGATATCGTGACAAAATACCAAAGCAGAAAAACTATATGATAGGACAGGAAGAGATCGAAGCAGCGGCAGGGACGGGAAATCAAAGCAATAGGGAAACCTGGAACCTAAACGCCAAACAGTTATAAATGGAGATAAATAGTGGTCAGCCTGTATTTTGTTCACACAATGTGCAATTATTATATTTTAATTGTACATGCATTTTTTTGATGAATTGATAAATTAAAACTAAAATCATAATGAAAACAAAGTAGTAAATAGGACACACTTCGACCTCACTATATACCATGCTTACAGGCAAACCAACGTGAGACGCGCATAAAAAGAGGCTCATGGGGCCTTCACGTCCATCTGGATGAAAGAGGCCTATAAGTAAAGTGTTGGCATTTAAATAGTATTGACCCCAGGGTCATGATTGATCAAACACTGTTACCCATGCCTCACGGTTACTACAAATGGTGATCGTACAATAGATGCCGAAGAGGTGTGGATTAAAGGTATACATTAAATTTTACCCCCTTAGGCCCTGGTGGTCAGAGACTTCATTTGTTCAATCTTGAATCCCTTTCCCCTAAGCATGCTTCCTGTCAAATTTGGTTGAAATCTACTTTGAAGTTTATAAAATATCATGTAAAGGCATACTGTCAAATTGACCCCTTTTGGCCTTGCCCACATGTCCCCTTGGGATTCAGAGACTTCATTTGTGCAATCGTGAATCCCTTTACCCTAAGGATGATTACTGCCAAATTTGATTGAAATCTACCAGTAGATTCAGAGGAGATGTCGTTTAAAGATATATATTCAAATTTACCCCTTTTGGCCCTAACCACCTGTCCCTATGGAGGGAGGGGGTTAGGTCAGAGACTTCACTTGTACAATCTTGAATCCCCTACCCCTAAGGATGCTTTCTGCCAAATTTTGTTGAAACCTGAGTAGTTTCAGAAAAGATGTTGTTTGAAGGCATACCGTCAATTTTGTCCATTTTGGCCCCACCCATCTATCAGTGCGTCAAAAGGGGTAAATAGTTTAAGAGGAGATGTCGTTTAAAAGCAAAAGATTACTACGACTGACGGGATTTGTATGAGAAAAGTCCACATTGAACCTTTGGTACAGATGGACTAAAAAGAAACACAGAAACTAAACAAAAACAATAGACCTATTGGGCCTTAACATCCATCTGGTTGAAATAGGCCTCTTAAAGTAAATATTTGGCATTTGAATACTTTTGACCACAGGGTCTTGCCTTTAACAAACTTATTTCTCCAAGCTCTAAAATTAAATGTTTAACAAACCATTAAGCACTAGGACTTCTAGTTTATTAAAGAAGATTTTCGAAATTGTGTCTAATTTTACCCTTTTGCCCCCTAAAGTGGCGCCCCCTGGGGACCAAGCCCTTTTACTTGAACAAATTTGAATTCCCTTCCGACAGGGATGACTTCTACCAAGTTTGGATGAAATAGTCCAGTAGTTTTGGATAAGAAGTCAAAATGTGAATAGTTAACTATTTGCTATAGTATTGAACTTTGATCCCAAAACGCGTAACCTATTTTTGACCCTAAGGTCAAGCCTTGAGCAATCTTTGTTGTCCATGCCCTAAAGTTACTACATACCTAAACGTTAAGCTCTAGGCCTTCTTGTTTATTAAAGAAATGTTTTAAAATTTTTGTAAAATGTTGCCCCTTTTGGCCCTTTCGGCCACCAAAGTGTCGCCTTCTGTGGCCGAGCCTTCATTTGAACAAATCTGAACTCCCTTCCCTCAGAGATGACTTTAACCAAGTTTGGATGAAATTAGTCCAGACGTTTTGGACAAGAAGTCAAAAATATGAATAGTTAACATATTTGATATAGTGATAAACTTTGACCCAAAAACGCGTAACTCATTTTTGACCCTAGAGTCACGCCTAGGACAAACTTGGTTCCCTATGCCCTCAAGTCACTACATACCAACACATTAAGCTCTAGGCCTTCTAGTTTACAAGAAGAAGATTTTTGATGTTTTGACAAATGTTCCCGCTTTTGGCCACCTAGTGGTGCCCCTGGGGGCAGAGCCCCTTCATTTGAACAAATCTGAATCCCCTTCCTCTAGGAATACATCCTGTAAAGTTTGGATGAAATGGGTCCAGTGGTTTAGGAGAAGAAATCGAAAATGTGAAAAATTTACGACGGACGACGGACGGGATTTGCATGAGAAAAGTCAACCTTGGACTTGGTCCAGATGGACTAAAAACTAAAAACAAAAATCCTAAAATATTGTTCTTTGCCTTTTACTAACAGTTATGAAGTCTTGCACAGAGTTCTGATCAGTTTCCGGTTTTGCACGTCAAATATAATAATCGTTACAAAACAGTATCATATATTCTGCCAAAACGATAAAATGAAAAACAAAGATAAAAAAAGCGTATCTTAGTAAATGTTGGTATTTGATATTACTATTTCTCTTAATTGAAATAGTTGGAAACTTTAAACTTTTATTACTGGTACTATACTTGTGTATTTTTATTGAATTTGGTATTTCTTGTAAATTTTTATATTGATATCATAACTGGTTATGCTAAAAATATAAGAAAATAATTATGGGTTTTACTTAACACACCTTGCGATGTCGTCGAGGATCCTGGAACAAGAGTATATGAAAGCATCATTCTGCTTGAACCCTTTACTCCGATTCCCATCACGATGTTGAAGCTGTTATTTTGCAGAGTTATCACATCAAAAGACTTAGCACAGTAGTCTGTAAAATTTAAAGTAATTATTCAGCATACGAAAGGCACATCTCACCGTATTCAATTCAAATTGGATGGTTAATAAGCACTAACAGAAAATCTACTTTGTATTGTAAGATGGAGTCAGATGGAATGATTTTACTACCGGGCGCATCTGTTTCTGTCACAATAATAATTACGATGTTTACACAAAACCTTTGTTTCCCCCTATAGAACCGTAGGCTGTGGGGAGTCTGTAGAGCCGTAGTCTGTGGATTGGGGGCAATACCATCGAATCGAAAATTCACATTTTAATTTAAATGACCAAAATTTCCAGCAAATATATATGTGCGACAGAAAATTTATATTTTATGTGCATTGACTTCCCCAACGGTTTCCAAGACTACGGCACACACTAAATACAGCATCATACAGCTGTACGAGTTTTTAGAATAGAAAGCAAATGTCAATGATGATTCATCTTAAATTTATCGTTTGATAAACGTCCCTGACTATTTCAACACTTTAAATTGCAGCATGCCTGTGTTACTTATAACTGTTTTGTGTGGCATCGTTCGTCGTTACCGGGTAATCTTTCACTAGTTGATAGTTTATTGTCGCAATCCTGGGGTTTTTTTTCAAAGCAACCAATCTAAACAATTTATTCTAACCATCCGAGTTAAATTTTTGTATTTAGTGGTCTGTTTTTATATAACGTTAGCAATTAAATTGTAGAATACCTTCCCCATTGATCAAAAATGCATATTCGGTACATCTTCCCAATTGTCTGAGTGCTATAACAAGTCGAACGGTCGATTTTGCTGCTCCTATTATATTCCACGTGCAGTTTGTGGCATCCAATCCCGGACTGAAAAGAGAAATGAGTCGTATCTATAAACAGCGACATATTTGATAATGAATGTGTTGATTAAACATAAAATATTTAAATGTTTAGCAGATATTTAAAGAAAAACACTAAATTATTTATACTTTAAGAATGAAAAAGTTGGATAAAAATTGATGGGTGACAGCACTTAATGCTGTAATGCTGTAAACATTGTGATGAGGTATATGCTTTTGTAAAGAACAACGCTATGATACAGATACAGATATTTTATTCAGAAAAAAAGGTACAGCAGTGTTCTCCATTACAAATCATTACAAAACAAATATAATATAGATCTACATAATAAATGATGATACATTAGGGCAGTAAATGATTAAGATAAGAGTACAATAATAATATTCTACGAAGTTCTGATAAATTTAAATAAATGATTACATTCAATTATATTACTTGGGTTTAAAAGTTTAAAAAGTATAGTATTGATATTGATATTTGGATACTGATTTATGTCTATTTCATATGACTGGATAAAGGTTTTCTTATGTCATTTATATTTAAACAATTTATCAAAAAGTGTCCTTCTGTCCCTACGTCTGCACACAATTAGCATATTCGCTCTTCTCTAGGGATGTTGGGCTTGTTATACCGGCCACGTTCTATATTTAAACAATGAGAGCTATTGCGTTATTCAGTGATTTTTCTTTTTATATTTTTATTGAGATTGGTTTCTAAATAAAAGGGGACATAATTTGGGATAAAAATATCACTAAAAAGAATTAACTTACTTTCAACAGCACCTGGTTTCAGTCTCATTAACTGAGTATCAGATTGTTTTTGGTAATACTCAATTAAATTACTTTTAAACATATTGTGATCTATACAATCTTTTGCCTCAATTTTTAGCAATTTTAAAGTTTTATTTAAAATTGAAAACCAACATGTTGAGTTTTCTTGGAATACATTTTAATCTTTATCCAACTTTAATAGTCTTTTATAATAACTGTACATTAAACTTAATGGAAAAATTAGTATTGGGCTTCTATTACACTCAAGTCAGCTAGCCATGTTTGATGACTGTCTTTTATCCCGAAGTACACGTTTAATCATTTTATGTTGCAACTTTTCTATTGGTAGGTTGTCGAAGTTTGTAAATTGTTTGTTCAATTTATGAAAAATGCAAACCAATATTTTAAGATATAACTGCATCTTAAAAGGTTAGAAAAAAAGAGTTCTTGACAACCGGAATATATGTATACTAAACTACATTTTTTTTAAACAATTTTTTTTGACTGGAATGTAAACAGAGCAGAAGGTCCAAGCACACGTTTTAGTCGCGTAGATAAGAATTTTAACAATTGGCACATGTCTGTGTATTTTTTGACGTTTTGCTCAACACATTTTTAAAAAATAAAGTTTGCGACCTACCCTTCTCTCCCTTTTTCCGTTTTTGTATTTATGACCATTGAATTTTTTCTTGTTGAACTTTTTGCTCACACGCCTTTGTGATTTGGAAGTTTCATCAATTTTAATTTTTTTCCGGTTGGTTTTGAGTTTGTTATATTTCACGTATTAGAATCATAGTCTAGATGAACATAAAAAGCATACAGTTTTTTTTAAAGTTACAATTATAACGTACCCTTTAATATTCTTTGGAAAAAGTGGTGAAACTAAAACACTGGGTGTCAATGTTGCTTGCAAAGGTATTTCAACGCTACTGTTACATGTTGAAGTATCTTAAAAAAGAAAACAAAAACAGATATACCAAATGACAAACTGAAAAATGCCATCAGTGAATATATTAGTTATAATTTATCTCTGTGTGAGACAACCTAGCTCCGAGTTCCAGGTCTAGCTCCACAGCAATAGTCATTTATGGAGGCTTTGGTGGAAATGGATCTATGAATTTAGAACAGACAAGACCTCGGTAAATCAAAGCTACGAAGCCAACGAAGGGGAAACATAAACATTTAAGTTAACTACCAAGACCAAAATTACCTCTCGAACATTCTATACAAGATGCGTATCGATGGTTTGCACGTTTGTAATTTTCCCTACACTGGTATTAGTATTGAGCTGAAATATGGAAGTCATCAAGTAGCATCAATTTTGTAACGTAGTTCACATTATCATACGTATACACATGTATAGACTATTGTTCAGTGAATAGGTCTGAACTAGATAATTAATTGTGAGTGTATATCTAAAACAGGTTATAAATATTGTCCTATTCATACAGTATGAGCTATTTAATGCTAAATCTAGCTTACTTGATTTATATATCATGAAAATTCAGTAATGCAATGGTCAACTTTAAGGTAGCCCGTACCACCCAACAAATATGTAGCTATCTGATAACTTTTTATATTAATATCTATGTATATTACTAATTGTCCATGACTTTAAAAGTATACCTTACCATATTTTGTTAAGGTATTAATTTTTTGTATATCACATAACATAGTGTTTTCTGAAAAAAAACATTAATAATAAAATAACAAAAGATGTTTTGAAGTTGTAGGATATTTTATTCTTGTGTATGGAATTGTAATTTATATAGCGAAGCTCGTCCTACGGCGGAGCTCTATTATGGTGGAAACGTCGTATTTTTGTCAATACACTTACAACATGATTTGGCTTCGTAAACTTCCGGTAACAATCGCATTGAATTGTGGGGACTACCGGAAGAAGTAGTAGTCTTGGTCTTGCGGACGCCGCTCAAGCGCTTTTGGGACGCAGACTCGTATTTGTAAATTTATCGTCTGTTCGATTTCCTGTCCATCTTCAAGTTACAATTGTCATTCTCAGGTAAATAAAAAACCATGACAATCACAAAATTTCCTTATCGTGTATATGCAGAGGTTGTTCAAATGCCAATTGTGACAAAAGTCAATACATTTACTGAAAACCGGCGACCGAAAATGACAGTCTGCTTTTCATGATCCAGTAACCCGGTGTTCTACGGTATCGTGGTAAATTTAACGTTTTAGAAATTTAAGGTAAAAATGCACACTTACCTTGCAGTAATGTATCAGACTTTAAGTTCGTTAAGTGTAAAAATAATCCACACAAGTTGCAAACATCAATGTCTAACAACTAAAAAGTTCGTCTGAGTCCAACTGGCAAAAGTGGCATGTTTATATTAACTAGCAAAGCCAAAGGGAGGTTACTGTGGTATCGCGGTATGAAGAAAGCACACCACTATGGTGGTCCAGAAGTGTCAAAGCTTTCAAAAACAAATGTTCAAACGTTTCCAAACTATAGATATGATGATAAAAATGTCAGAATTACAAAATCAGAAGAATTTGAAGAACTTTTCCAAATTAATTATTTGAAATTAAAATATATGCGGGCAGTATTGGCAATTTTAGCCAAATTTTCAATAAAATATGACGTTTTAGTGAATGACATTTTTACTCACCAAAATGCCTTGAAATGTTAATTAAATCATTTGTTAACGGGGACAGGAGAATTCTGTGTTTACAATATTATTTAAGTAGGACAGTTGCTAGCTAGGTGGTGCAGCACTTGTGCTAACAAATGCACAACTACGACAATATCGTAGAATCCGCGATACCATATATAGGAAGTGAGCATACATCACAGTTCATGCAATAATACAGTTGAATGCACACCAAACACAAAGACTTGTCATTGTTAGTGTTCTTTAAATAGATTTTAAAATTCAAAATGTACACGTACCTTGGGATGGGAGTTTTTTTTCACTGCCTCGTTTAATTTTTACAGAAACAATGTTCAGCTTTACAAGCAGTTCATTACAGAAACACCATCTGTGGTTTTGCAGGAAATGGGAACAACACAAAAACATGGTTTAGGTGTTTCACAATATTTCAATATTAACAGATGAGCAGATATGTATACATACAAAACATGATAACAAATAATGACTGGACACACGTTGTGAAATTCAGGTGGCGTCAAATCTTCTGGCATATAAAATTAAAAATAACAAGAAAGATACCCATAGACAACATTTAATCCTCAAAACAAGAGCACATCATCTTTGACAATACCTATAGATTAACTGATTTGTTGCTATAGAACAGTTACTTTCAGGTACTCAGATAAAACAATTGTAGAGAAACATTGACTCTGTATTATATGAGCAAGGAAGCATTAGAATCACAAATTGTAATGCTTCAAATGATGAGAAAAAACCAACATGCATGTTCATACTGAACAACTGAAGAAACTGGAATGCAATGAAAGTACATGTACTTATGGAAACATACAAACAATTGCTGGTGTTAAATAACAAAAAAAAATACAACAAACACAAAGACCAGTGTTAAACAAACAGCACATAGTAACAGTAGTGCCTGTTGTATAAAATCTGAAAAAAAAAACTTCAATAGTCATGTACACCTAAAAATTAAGAATTTCAAAATCTCTTTTAGAGTTTCACAAATTAAACAGAAACTTACTGAGAAAGTGAAACAGAGAACTTTAACATTTGTCTTCTCATTTCAAAATTTGAAAGTAATGCTTAAATACTGTTTAAAAAAAAATTGCATTTGAAAACCCTGTAAAAATGAAACTTGCAGAATACAAATACTTGAAGAAAAGGAAGCAAAGAAATAAGTATCAAATCCAAACAAAACTAGAAAAAATTAAACCACACATGTACATACATCATATGACATCCCTGAACCACCATAATTGTACATGCTTGTTTATCTTACAGTATTTACAATATTTTCTTTAAATTGTTTAGATCAATCACTTTCTAAAGCAATATGTTTCAAAACAAATTAGTGAAAAATGAAAGTTATGACCTAAATTATTTGATTTTATCGAAATTGTCTGGGTGATGTGTATTTTTAAATAGTGATTATAAATATTTCCAAGAACTGACCAGTTCAACACTTTTATATTGATATCTGAAGTAAAGGGAAACCTACTATACATATTCTTAATTTCTTGCGGTCACTTTTGAACAACATGAATGCATATATTTATGAGTATTTCAATCACTAATTAAATGCAAAAAACTAAATCTGATAGAATTTCTTTATTATAATTTGATGAACATGGTTCCACATCAACTCAACAACTACAGTTGGGTTTTTAAAATGAATACGAATATATAGAAAAATCAAGTGGTGTTTAAACTGATATGACATGTCAAAGTAGAAAATTAAACTGGGAAAAACTATACTTTTATCTGAAATTTTCAGTGTATCAAAGCTTAACATGAATAAATAATGGAATTACACGAGCTTCGCTCACAAAGGCTTTACCTTTAAGGGGTCATCCATAATTATCATCCTTTTTCCAAAGTCTGCAAACAGCACGCTTTTCTCAAACCCCCCTCCCCTGAAAAAATGTAAATCATCCTTTATTATACCGCGATTTGGGCTATTATACAAATATTCACTTTGGTGTTTTAGTTTTGGGTACTATTATAACATATAACTAATTATATATCTTTTAATACAAAGGTGGGGGACCTTTAAATAAAAGGAACACAGCTCAAATGTTTAATTAATTTCAGTTTTCAACTTCACTTGATTTTTTCTGAGGTCTCTCTCTTCCAAGTTTATGCCAATATTCTTTTTGATGTTTTGTATTTTAAAATCATAATCGTTTCGGTTTTTTTTATCAGTCATGTTTAGAAATAAAGACTAATAAAATAGTAAAGCATGAGTGTTTTCGCTAGGAATTTTTTAACCTCGTATACAGACATCTGGCTGTTTAAGCCAAAGAAACATCAGTAAAAGAATATCGCCTAAATACATAAGTTATATTAAACACTTATCATGCGTATGACTGTGCCGGTGCAGCACGTATTTTATGAAGGACAGAACGTAACTGAACTAAATGTGTATAACATACAACTTAAAATTTCATTATTAATATTAAAAATTTAAAACTTAAAATTTCATTAATATCTTAGCTTTTGTGCCAAACCACGCTAGTTGTTTGCTCCATTTCTCAAATAATGTAAAACAAGGTCATAATCAAACACACTGGCGAACGAGCTTTAAAACATATGAAACAAAAAGAATCCTAATTTTGAAATGTTGTGATTTCCGAAAATTTAAGCGTGCGAAATAAATTATGACAAACAAACCCTCTCTCCCCTAGCGTGTGGTTTGCAGACTTTTGAAAAAGGATGATTATTATGGATGACCCCTTATTGTATTAAAATAAATGATGAAACTGTCAAAATATCGGAAATTGAAATGTCCAAAATATCAAAAATATGACTATTATAATGGTTTAAAAATACGTAAACAGTATAACTTGATGAATTGTCTTGATAACATAATATACTTTGAAAAAGATATGCCTTGTTGGCTCAAAACATAACAAGAGGTTCAGTGGGCCTTAACGGTCACCCGAGTTATCATAGCCAATCATTTACCATCAAGATTATAAATTTGGATGAAATTTGCCCAGCGGTTCTTGAGTAGAAGAAAATGTGAAAAATACCCTATATCGACTAAAGTGCCCCTACTGGTTCTTTTGTGCACATATTTTTTGTTTCCTATGCAAATTTTATAAACATTGGCTCAAGGGTCATGCATATCAAATACGAAAGTAATCTCTCTGTGAGAAGAAGATTTTTAAAACTTAACCTCATATAACCCTTTTTGCAAACTTAAAGCAGCTACCCATGGGGATACTTCTACTGAATTTGGTTGAAATAGGCCCAGCGGTTCTTGAGAAGAAGTTGAAAATGTGAAAGTTTACGCACGACGACGGACAAAGAACGATCACAATAGTGTTGGTTGAAAAATCCAAAATGGCTGACCTGGTGTCCATCTTAAAAATCTTGTTATGCATATCCTCTGTAACAGTAAGTTGTAGGAACATAGAGTTTCCACAATTGGACTCATTTGTGGTTGGATGCGAGAAATCCTCTTTGATATTTGTTTAGACTATAGATTCATGTGTACCGACTAAGGATGCCCATGGTCATTCGGAACAGAAGTGTTTTCATTTTCGGGATGTTGTTTCTTTTGTCTAAATTTCTAAAATGTCCCATTTTTCAGTCTTGGACAACTAGCCATATTGTCAACATAAACAAACTGACTTTTTTTATCTTTTCTTGCTAGAGAGAGTAGGTCAAGGGAGATAAACAAATCTTAACGTTTCTTAAATCAAGAGGAGATAACTCTTTTTAAAATATTTGCTCACCAAGCTCTCTAGAAAAAGAAGTGAAACTATAGGCAGTGGTACAGGCTACCTTAAAGTTAATTTAAAAGCTGTCATCACGATACTATTGAAAGATATATATGGCAATTTGATTTCTCAGGTGATTTCGACATGGTCCGTATTTTAAAGATTGCGAGGAAAATGATATACAAAAGGATTGTTTTTATTTTGTTCGGTTAAGGCTGCTTTTACTGTCACTGTCAATGAGAATATGTGCAGTTCAGGATAAACGGTCAATGACGGCAAGACACATTTTGACATGTTAGTTTTTATATCTCTTGGATAGTTCAGAGATAAACGGTCTATCACGGCTAGCCCTTTTATTGTCTTTTCTATACAGTTTGATTAATACCAGTCCCCTCCATCGTCTCCTTCCAGTCAGCTTGACGACTGAATGGAGACGGGGGCTAGTTTTAATCAGTCTGCTTTCATACAACCTCCTTGCTGATTCGAAGGATAAATATAGGCATATATGAATTATAAATATCATATTTATCGGAGGTATTTTTCAGATTGCATTTTTGTATTATAACAATTAAGTTGGGATGAATTAAGATATCCAACTTCTATAACAATATCAGATCAGTCTGTTTGATTTATAGTGATTTTTACATTAACATATAGCACTGAACACTTCAGCAGCTAAGTTTACTACTTACTGGATGTGCCTGAGAAGTATCTTATGAAGATACCATTGTCGTCATTACTTGTGGTTCCAGTAAACTGTATGAAAGTTGAATTATCCTCAATAGATACGTCTTGTGAAAGATGGCTTGTAATTGTAGATATTTCCATTTCATGTAATGTGCTGTTATCACCTCCTGATATGATAAAGGTTTACAATCAAAAAATGTCACCTAAAAGTGTATCATTGAAGATACTAATAAATAAAACAAAACAAAACCTGTCTCTAATTAATATAATATCTGTAAGAGGAAATAACCAATACTTTACATGTGTGGTAGACCCTAGTCCTGCATTGAAGAGCAAATACTCAACAGTTATGTTTAAGGGGATAAGTGAAAGCTCAGAAATAACGCGAATTCTGACTAACAACCAGATATCAGGACCCAGTCTTCTCGATCTTTGAAACTTTTACAAAAATACAAATCCCTGCCTTTGTAGAATCTCATAATTGTAGACAGCAGTTCATTTGTAGAGAAGAACCGCAAAAACATCTGTGAATTTGGCTGGAACGCTTCAATGTATACATAACAGAAAACAGATCTGTAATACAAAATATATCAAAATAGTTTTTGCATTTATGATTAAACTTTTAAAAATAATTCTTAGCCAGATAACGTTTAATTCGGGATTCAATAACTCTTAGTCAGATAACGTTTGAATCGGGGTTGAATAATTCTTAGTCAGATAACGTTTGCTTTGGGGTATAAATAACTCTTAGTCAGATAAGTTTGATACGGGGTATAAATAACTCTTAGTCAGATAACGTTTGATTCGGGGTTGAAT
>JAUMGZ010179425.1:0-14152 GCA_032359645.1 Pododesmus macrochisma | reverse complement strand
GGGACATCGTGTAATGGCCCCATTATGATTCACACTCATTTAAAAAATGCTTTTAATAGGCGAGCTATGCTGTTCTCCAACAGCTCTTGTTCATATTATCTTTAAACTTTCTGCTCAGTTGATGATGATTTCATACTTTACTTTCTTTTATAAACTTGAACTTATATCTGATACCAAGATTTTGTTTAGAAAGTTTAATTAATGAAGACAACTAAAAAAAGAAGCAATAAACAAGATTTTGTCTGTGACTTTATTGAGTTACACATCTTTTGTAATAAATCACAAAAATAAGATCATCACATTTTATGTCACTGTTCTGTCATTATTTTTGTTTAAAGTTGTCTTTTTGAACTTTACGCAGTTGTTTACCACATCGCTTCCCGTAGTTTTTCCTCGCAATGAAGTTGCACTTGTATTTCATTTTCACCTTTGGTGTCAGTCAAAAGACACGAATATTGTGCCTTCCAATATATATTTTTGAAGAATGTTTCTACATTTGCTGCTTTACAGCTACATCCAAATATTTCCACTTAATGTTTCTTTTTCGATAGGCCCGATATTTTGTTGTAGTTCATTTGAGTGAAGAATGTACTTTGACTTCCTTCAGTTTGTATCTTTGTCACACTTCATGTATGAGAAGCTTGAATTACATGTATTTACCGTTGAATACAAGCGCTTTATTAATTAATGATCTGCAGTAGTAATTTAGAAACCAAATGACGGTTTTAGTGATTTTTCACCAGAATTTTGCGGTAAAAATTCTTAATAACTGATATAATATTACATCAAGGACCCTAAAAAGTCTTTCGCTATTTCAGAAAATTCATTTTAACAGAATTCATTATCTCCGTTTCAAATTACTACTAAAATATAAAGGGGGAAACTGGGACTTTGAGATTTTTTCGTTATATCAAAGGTTTTGTTATTACCGACTTCGTTATTTTCGAAGTTGGCTGTATGTCATTATTGTCAGTGACATTTAAGTCCTGTTTATATTTTTAATCTATGACATTTTCTTATTTATTCAGGTTAAAGCATTAAAACTGTTGATTGAAAAGGAGAAGGGTGAAGGTTTCCCAGCTGGTGGTCAGAAGTTGATCTATGCAGGTAATTATTGATAACCTAAGTTGGTGATTTGCAACACAGCCTGTTACAGATTTTGTACCATTTGATTTATGTAAAAAAAAGAAGAATCCCCCTTTAAAATTTTGTCAAAATATCTTTGTAAATCAGTTCAGAGTAAGCATCAAGACCCATTCCCAGTCTCTTGTTCTAATTACAGGAAAGATACTTGATGATGAAAAGAAAGTTGCCGAGTACAAAATTGAAGAAAAGAACTTCCTTGTTGTTATGGTTACAAAGGTAAATTACTTGTATCCATTGTTCTGAACCATGTTTGCAAATCAATATCATTTATATTGTATATGGATCAGTCATGTCATTGGGCTAACATATAATGTACTATATTTGATAAATGACATACATTCTATATTAAATTTGATATAAATTAGAAGCCAAAGTTTTTAATACGTGGCATTTTATACAATTAATATGACATTAATAACAAAGGAATGTGTAACCAATCAAGATAACATAGTAATATCACATTGGAGACATATACATTGCATTGAAGAAATATGTAATGTTTAATTTCACTGTAGTTTAATTTGTGACAAGTATAACTATTAATACTTAATATATATTTTCAAAGCTTCGTTTTTGTTTTGTTTTTCTTGACATGTTAACAGTTCCAATGTATTGTTTATCTTAATAGCCAAAACCAGCACCTCCCCCTGCAAAACCCGCTGAGACAACCCCTGTACAGGAATCGGAGCCAGTGACACCCAAACCAGTAGAGCAGTCTGCAGATCAACAAGCCGTTCAACCAGCAGCAGCACCGCCTGTAACGTGCGTACAAACATTTACATAGTGTGTTCAAAATAGTCCAATACTCAACACTTTGACTCAGGCTGCGTTAATGTGTATTGATTATGAACTTTTGTATGCATATTTTTTAGATAGAGAGTAAAAACCAAATAAAAAAAAACTGTGCAGAGGTCTGTAATATGTGTTTGACATATCAATACATACGCATTGTTCCACAGTTCTTTTCAATGATAAAGTTTTGCATCCATTATACTTACATTCTATCTAAATTATGAAAAATTCAGAAATAATTAAGGTAATTGAATTTTTAAAGAATATTTTTGGAAGATGCTGGTTAGATAATACTTTTTTAAAAATCTTTCATATGATTTAAGTTGCATTTCTAATACAAGTATAGGTATAAGAATTTTACAGCACTATATATAACTGCTAGGATCTACAGAGTTTAACAGCACTATAACTGTTAGGATCTACAGAGTTATATAGCACTATTACGGTTAGGACCTAAAGAGTTTTATAGCACTATTACCATTTACAATTAGTGAAATATTGACTTATCACAAGTATTTTATTGCATTACCATACATGCATATCTTTAGTCTAAGAATAATTACCTTAATAGCTTATGGTAGATGTTATTAACAAAATAGCTTTAAATGTGAATATTTGTGTTGTATAGGACGAGTACAGCTGCTCCAACAACAGAAACAGCTGCCAGCACCACTACAACCACAGAATCCACTACTACCACAACTGCTGCTGCTGCTGGCAGTATAAGTCAACAGGATGTAGAGAGTAGGCTTGTGACTGGCTCAGAGTATGAGGATATGGTCAAAGAAATTCAACAGATGGGATTTCCTGATGCTGATGTGCGCCGAGCATTGAGAGCAAGTTTTAACAACCCCGATCGAGCTGTAGAATATCTATTTAATGTGAGTTTTATGCAGCCCTGATAGAGCTGTAGAATATCTATCTAATGTGAGTTTTATACAACCCTGATAGACCTGTAGAATATCTATTTAATGTGAGTTTTACACAACCCTGATAGACCTGTAGAATATCTATTAAATGTGAGTTTTATACAACCCTGATAGACCTGTGGAATATCTATTTAATGTGAGTTTTACTCAACCTGATAGAGCTGTAGAATATTTATTATTACCAAAGGTCAAGTTCACTGCTACCATAAATAGAAAATGGGTTTCTGTGCATTTTAGGCCTTACCCTTTATTAGGTTGAACTCAGACTTGGTACATTGTTTCCTCTAATGCATTTCTGGTTATTCAAGGACTAACTGTGCACAGTACAACCTGTTCTAGCAACCACCTCTCTTAAGAGAACATCTGTACGTTAAGATCACTAAAATCAGGTCCCTTAAAGTCTAATTACACTTATTTTTACCTATATATAAAGACCACTTTTTTCTGGTCTCTTGGGGGTCTTTATACACAGGTTTGACTGTATTCAATTGATCTTAAACTTGGTCCATTCATTGCTACATTGGGACAAGTCCTTGCATGGGATCGACATGAATGGAGGGATAGTGATCACTGAACACCTTGTTTCATATTAAGTTTATTCTGTGCTGACAGCTGTATAATAGTTTATCAAAAACATTATTCTTAGTGTGCAGTTAAGCTCAGTCAACTTTCTTTCAATTTAGAGGTTGGCAGACGTTGACATATTAAATGCTGCAATGTTTCTGCTCAGTGTACACAGTTGGCTTCCATAAATACTGAACAAAATATTAGCTACTTCATGAAAATTAATGGCTACAATGTACATTTACTTAAAATACAGAAAAATTCCAATTTATTTGTTTTGATTACTGAGATATGATGATCTGATACAAACATAAGCTCCATGATGCATTAATGCAGTATTTTTCCTGCATCTGGTGATGTGTTAATGCATCATTAGAGATTATTGAGTAAATGCTTGCATTTGTAGTAACCTTTTGGCTTGGAAAACAAAGTTGGTTCAAGGTGTGCCCCTGGGTTCCAATCTATATGAAACATCACATCATAATTTGGATCATAATTATAAGTGCATATAGATTATTTGGTATAGATTTATACCTATTCAGCATACACACTTTGAAACAAGATTGACATTTAGAGTCCAATGGCCCTCTAGTGAGTATTACTACTTCAGTAGTCTAAGTGGGAGATGGTAATTCTTTAGACATTTTATAGTTCGTGTTTTTTGTAAATGTCCACAGGGAATTCCAGACACTGAACCCGACGTTCCCCCGGCTGGTGCTGCTCCACCTTCTACTACTTCTACACCTCCTGCATCATCAACACCTGCAGCCACCCCAGCAGCAACTCCAGCCACAGCAACACAACCACCTGCATCGGCAGCACCTTCTGCCACACCGCCAACTGGAACTGAAACAGGTCAGTCAACTTTTGCCAGTCTGCGAGGTTAGGCACTAGTGCGATGCCCACAACAAGTAAAATTTGGTTCAGACTAGTGAAGTTTTCTTTAAATCTGCTATAAATTGTACAACAGAATATATTATATTTTGCTTGTTCAGACTAGAGCTTGCAAAACTTAAAGATGCAGACTGTATTACACAAAATCAATTTAGTTGTCTAACATTGAGTCACATTTACCAGCAAGAAGCCAACTATATAAGAACCATAACTTTTAAATTTTACTTAAATGAAACTTGATAAACATGTTTAAAAAATTTTGGTGACATGTTACAAGCAGAGTTATTGCCCTTTTATATAAAAACTTTCTGTTTCTGCCGTGAATTTGTCTTTTCTGTTATGAGATTGTCTATGTAGGGGATATTTGCTACACCCAAGCACAAGGGCAGGTGTTTCGAAAATAACTGTTGCCATAGTAACATAGTTATACCAGTAGTCTCTGCCTTAATTGGTAGAAATTTAATTCTAACCAAAAGATTTACCTGTATTGACAAAACAACTCCAAAGTCAAGCATATTTCGAGGAGCATCCATCACTTCTAGTGATTCGCTTGTTCTTTCTACCATGCGTGGATTGATGGTCAAAGTGGAAACGACGGATTTCTTGTTGATAGTTTAAACATACTGTGACAATTCTTGATTAATAAAAAAGCATTGTAGTTATCAACAAATCAAAAATTGCATAAAAGATAGAAATCAATACTTTATTTAAGTAACTATGCAGCTTTTAATATATGATAAAAATGACATGATATTCTGTAATTTATATAATCTCTCTTTTTTGATAGGTCCAGAGGCATTAGATTTCTTAAGAGCAGTACCACAGTTTCAATTGATGAGAAGGACGATTCGAGGAAATCCTAATTATTTACCTGAACTTCTACAACAACTTGGTACTTCAAATCCAAGGTTACTTCAGGTAATCACATAATTATGTCTCCCCTTTGAATGAAGGGAGACATATTGTTTTACCCCTGGTTCTTCGTAGGGTTTTTCTTCTAGTAACTTCTTATCCAGGCCATAACTTTAAAACCATAAAAGATATCTTAATGAAACTTTCAATATACTTACATCACAAACAGAAGATGTGTAAGGCACTGTAATTAAGGCACTGTTACCTTGACCTTAAGGTCAAATAACTTTTCAGTAACATCTTGTCCAGGCCATTACTTTTAACCGTTAAAGTATGACAAAGTCATGGAACAGTTAATCGTGTCGGCATACAATATTACTAGACAGGTAATCTTGACCGTATACATTAAGTAACCTGTCTAGAAATTTAAAGGATACCATTCAATTATCACAAGCATGTATCCGTAATAATCTTGTAATGTAAATTAGAGACACGCAATCGGGTATCTGTTAGATATAGTTACGACACTCAAGACATGATCGGTCAACACTGTCCATTTACGAATTAGGTCAGACACTCGGCCCAGAAGGGTGTATAAGAGCATCACAGATTGTTATAGGCAGATTAAACCTTACCAACCAAGAAGATACCGTTTATTCACTTTATTAAACGAGAGAGGCAAAACTTAAATTAGTATGACAAAAGATATCTTGATGAAACTTGCAATATACCCTTCACAACCAAGAGAAGATATACAAGGCAGTAAAATTAGGGCACTGTGACCTTGACCCTCAGGGTCAAATAAGTGCAAATTTTTCAATAGCATCTTGTCTGTACCATAACTTTAAAACCATTAAAGATATATTGATGTATCTTGCAGTATACCTGCATCACCCACAGCAAAAGTATAGGGGTCCAAAAAGGGTTAAAATTAGACACATTTTTAAAAATGCATGATCCTTGAGCCATTGATTACACAGTTGCGAAAGAAAAACATCTGTGCATAAATAACCAATCGGGCTCTCTTAACCAAATTTAGTAGAAAGTATCTTAATGGGTAGCTGCTTCAAGTTTGCAAATAAAAAGGGGTTGGCCCCCATAAGGGGGCAAACGTGGGTAAAATTAGGCTAAATTTTTTAGTCCATCTGGACCAAATGTCCAAGGCGGACTTTTCTCATACAAATCCTGTACATTGTCCGTCCGTCGTCTGTCGTAAACTTTTCACATTTTCGACTTCTTCTCCTAAACCGATGGACCCATTTTATCAAACTTGGTAGGAAGTATCCCTCGGGGAAGGGGATTCAGATTTGTTCAAATGAAGGGGCTAGGCCCCCAGGGGGCACCACTAAGGGGACAAAAGGGGGAAAGTTTGTCAAAACTTCAAAAATCTTCTTCTAATAAACTAGAAGGCCTAGAGCTGAATGTTTCGGTATGTAGTAACTTTAGGGCATGGAGAACCATGTTTGTTCAAGGCGTGACTCTTGGGTCAAAAATAGGTTACACGTTTTGGGGTTAACTATGTTAACTTTATGTTAACTATTCACATTTTTGACCTCTTGTCCAAAACTATTGGACCAATTTCATCCAAACTTGGTTGAAGTCATCTCTCTCTATGGGAAGGGAATTCAGATTTGTTAAAATGAGGGGGCTCAGGCCCCAGGGTGCATCACTTTGGGGGCCGAAAGGGGACATTTTAACAAAATTTTAAAAATCTTCTAAAAAACTAGAAGGCCTAGTGCCCTAGGGTCAAAAGTATTCAAATGCCAATCCAGATGAACTTAGGCTTGATGGGCCTCTTGTTAAAAAATATTCTTCACACAAACTGATGCTCTGATTACTTTCATATTTGATATGCATGATCCTTGAGCCAATGTATACAAAGTTTGCGAACAAAAAAAAGAACCTGAAGGGGGCGCTTTCGTCGACATAGGATATTTTTCACATTTTTGACTTCTCAAGAACAGCTGGGACTATTTCAACCAAATTTATAATCTTAATGTAGACCATAACTAGTAAAAATGTTTGACTTGGATTACTCTGGTAACCATTAAGGCCCATTGGGCTTCTTGTTGTAGTGTTTTTAAATGTTATTGATGTAAAAAAAATCATTCTCTTGCAGCTTATCAATTCAAATCAAGAAAGGTTTATACAGATATTAAATGAACCAGAAGACCCAACAGCAGAGCAGCAGGGGGAAGGTGGTCCCCCCGCCCCAGCCGGGGCACCCCCGGGAACTGGATACATCCAAGTAACGCAAGAAGAAAAGGCTGCCATAGATAGAGTAAGTTATTGCAGTAAGAATATAGGACTAGAATTTTTCTGAAACATAAAACGTAGGACAGAAAATCCATTCACCTTTTGTTACAAAATTCTATTTGAAGGTTGATTGCACAGGCTATGTCAGTGGTATTAAATTAATATACAAACAAACTCATGTTCATCATTCAGCGCTAAATCTCACAATGTAATTCTTTCTTAGATAATATTCAGACTATGTTTAGTGAAGGTTGAATCTGTCTGCAGTCACTTCTAATACACTGAATGCAGATGCAATATAGCTCTAAAACTGAACATTGTGCGCGATTGAAAACTACTTTCACTTTGATATTATGATACACATGTGTGCGTGATTGAATGCTTTTTTCGATGATTTTTTTTCACAATTAGCTAGATTCATGGAATATTTACTTCACAGAACAGAGTAAATTTTTCAAGGGTGGATTTTTGGGGAGTCATGAAATGTCAAATGTCTGCTAGAACTATATTTATGTAGCTATATGTATAATGACTTTGGTCGTTCTTTGCAGTCACTATCAGTAGTAATAAAATTGTTGACAAAACCCAATCCAATTATTGTTCATGTCCTGATTTTTGTAACAAAGTTACTCTTCTCGTTGCAGTTAAAAGCACTAGGATTTGCTGAGGCGATGTGCATACAAGCATACTTTGCTTGTGATAGGAATGAAGAATTAGCTGCAAATTTCCTTTTTACAAATATGGATGATGATGACCAATTATAGTGTAATGATTTATTATGTGCATTTTCTGGACTTACAAGAACAATTGATTGAGGAAAAGTGCAAACAAACTGGGGATTATGTGTAGCTGATGTGATACCTGTGATAATTGTACCATTGTAAGGAGACGCTGAACACTTCACCACACCGTGATGAAACTCCCTCTTATTTAATTAAAACCAAAATGTGCTCGCATGATCTAGAAAATTGTTACTGTCTTTTTCTGAAAGTGGAAATGTTCAAGTGTTTACAAAGCAAAGAATTAATGCTAAAACATGTTGCTTGTATTTAAAGCTGATTATGTGTCCCATAAATATGATGATGTTGCAATATCTTAAATTTTATTTTGTTATTAGAATACCTCATTTTACAAAATAATTTGTACTCATGCAAAGGTCTCTGTAAAACATACTCAGTAAGTACATGTTGTATTATGAATTGGCAGGTGTTCAGTTGACGTATGGTCAATTGTAACTGGATTGGTGTGGTGTGCATTAAGGACACTCGTGTCATTGAAAATATTGACAATAGATTTTCATCAAACTTTGAATACCCGTATGCCTTTGTACTCTGACAATTTGATAGTGGGTCATAATTTTATCCAAAATGTCTTTGACAAAGGACATGCCTTTCTTTTGTCTCCGGTCATTCCTTGCCAACCTGCAAAACTGAAGAGAACTTACATGTGTATTGTCAAAATGGGGCTTGATTGTATGCTTCCTTTAAACAATTTAGCAACAGGGAAAGGAATTGTGCAATTACCCGGTAATATCCCCTGAACTGTTGTAAACCTGTTAATGGATTGTCGTGTAGTTGGGAATGTCCTTTTCATCAAAATCATTTTATAAAATATTCCTACATGTACAGTACCCTGTTTTACAGGCCTTTATGTACAAAAATTGTCCTACTCTAAGTATATAACATGTTGACCTTCAATAATGACATTCAGTTTGGAAATCTTTAATAAAGTGTTTTGCTTTAAGAGTGATATGTTAAACCTATATAATGTGTCGTACATATGTATAACATTTTTTTTATATATATATATATATAAACACTTAAATGTTGGTTTGAAACAGTTTCTGTGGGTGATTCCGATTGATTTATTGCAGAGATATGTTTTTACTGGTGCAGATAATCGTTTGTTACAATGGTCTTGTCATAATCACTTGAACTACTATATGAGAATTTCTACTTTGTTTTACTTAACATCGTAAGACACATGTAAAGTAAAGACAGCTGTGTAGTGAGCAGAGAACGTTAGCGAAGAAAATGTAGGCTACATATAAGTTGTTAAGTACAATTTATCCTCAAAGAGGATATTATTCATTATAGCAGAAAAGATACTTGGAAATAGTGTCATGTTTGTTCACATTTGTTTATGATATTTAATGAGATATAATACACTAGTTAAACATGACTGGGCTGGTATTTATGTGGAGTATTGGTGCATCATTATATCCATTCATCGTGGCAAAAGTTTTGTCTTCATTTATAGATACACCAATAGCAGTGTGCATTAATCAATGTTAGCTGATATTTTCTGTGTACATTCTCAAGGAAGATATGCATTATTTTGAGGACTGAGCAGCGCTACTTTTTGAAGAAAAAAATCAATTTATAAAGTGATGTAAGGAATTTTAAGTTTTCCATGTATATTATTGAAGTTAAAACACAATTATTTTGCATTACATGTAATTTTGATGCATAATAAATGTAATATTATATAGAAATGCTTTGTGTCTACTGAAATAGTCTGTTTAAAAGCTAATGCACATTAAGTTTTCTTTAAGATAAAACATTATCATTATAGTGATACATCATCTCTGTATGCTTTGATTAGAAACTCTTCTGTTCTACAAAGTGTGTCAGTCATCATTGTCAGAAACCATGGCTCATGAAACTTGCAGTTTTATGTTTTAGCTGTTAACATGGTTGGCTGCAAATTTCTGACGATGGGTTGTCATTTCCTCATAGGAATATGATTACTGTTATGACAAATATTGTTTACTACAAGTATAAATGATTAAATAATCAAATTAAGATTACCACCAGTGTTGCTTATTTGTATTAAAACTAAAGTGTGCCATTCTGATTTTACTTACTTTGTCGTCATCCATTAACTTTTTGATTATACATTGTTCAATCAGGGTAGCACCATACAATCCTTATACTTATTCTGTAAAGGACCTCTAGTTGTGCCTCTAAAAAAATGAGCGCTAGAATTTGAAGAACTGGAAAGAAAACCATATATCTTTCAATATTATGTCAAGGTGACCTTGAATACCTGTCTGGGCCTCTCGTTTTTAGTCCATTTTGAACAAAGGTGGACTTTTGCCATACAAATCCTGTTTGACGTTGGGTGTAAACTTTTCACTTTTTAGACTTCTCCAAAACTTCTGGACCATTTACAAACAAACTTAAATGGCCTAGGAAGCATCCTTGTGGGAAGAGGATTCATATTTGTTCAAATGATGGAGGTTGGGTGCCACTCGGGTCCCAAAGTGGGGAAAATATGACCATATTTCAACAATTTTCTGCTAAACTTGAATGGTTAGACCTCAATGTTTACATACATAGGAACTTTGGTGCATGGAGAACCAGGTTTGTTAAAGCTTGACATAAAAATATGTTTATTGTCATCAAGAGGCCCATCAGGCCTTAACCTCCATCTCAATTGGCATTAGTATACTTTTCACCTAGGGCCACGCCTAAAACAACTTGGTTCTCCATGCCCTAAAGTTACCACAAACCAAAGCATTAGGCACTTGGCCTTCTAGTTTTTAAAAGAATTTTGATTTTTTGTCACATTTTCCCCATTTCGGCGCCCTTCAGGCCCGAGCCCCTTCATTTGCACAAATCTGAATTCCCTTCCCTCAGAGATTACTTCTACCAAGTTTGGATGAAATTGGTTCAATAGTTTTGGACAAAAAAGTCAAAAATGTGAATAGTTAACTATTTGCTATAGTGTTGAACTTTGACCCCAGAATGTGTAACCTATTTTGACCCCAGGGTCAAGCCTTGAACAAACTTGGTTCTCCATGCCTTAAAGTTACTGCTTACCGAAAAATTAAGCTCTAGGCCTTCTAGTTTATTAAAAGATTTTTGAAGTTTTGACAAATTTTCCCCCTTTTGGTCCCCTAGTGGTGCCCGACCCCCTATTATTTGAACAAATATGAATTCCCTTCCCCTAAGGGTACTTCCTACCAAGTTTGGATGAAATGGGTCCAGAAGTTTAGGAGAAGAGTCGAAAATAAGAAAAGTTTATGACGGACAGACTACAGACGGGATTGGTATGAGAAAAGTCCTCCTTATAACATTTAATATTTTCTACTTCTCATCCAAAACCAGTAAACGAACATCAAACTTTGTAGAAAGCATCCTTAGGGAAAGGCACTTAAGATTCGTTCAAATAGGACCTGATCCCTGATCAAAAATTGAAAAGGTGGACATTTTTCGATTTGTTCTCAAAAACCATTGAAACATTTTCTACCAAACTTTGTTGTAAGTATCCCTAAGGGAAGAGATTTGGATTTCCTCCAATGATGAGACTTGGCCTCTATGGGGCCAAAATGGTGGGAAATTTGTCAAACAAGAAGGTTAGCATATATAGTGACAATAGGGCACGGAGAACCAAGTTTGTTCAAGGCGTGACCCTGGAGTCAAAAATAGTTTACCTGTATGCATTTTGAGGTCAAGGTTCAACAAAATAGCAAATTTTAACCATTCACATTGGGCAAAGGGTATAGAGATTGTTCTAATGTCAGGGCTTGGCCTCTAGGAAGCTCTTCTAGGGTGCCAAGAATTGGGCAAATTTTACAAAATTTGAATGCCTAGAGCTTAATGCTTGCATCTGTAGTAACCTGGTTGCACAACGAACAAAGTTTGACGCTACCATCATAGATATGATAATTTTTACATTTTAAACTTCTCCAAAACTATTCAACCAATTTCATCCAGCATGGGAGAAAGCATCCCCAGGAGAATATAAATATGAGTCAAATTTCAACCAAACTATAAATGGGAAAATTAGGTAAATTTTCACAAATTTGTTCTGAAGGATATTTTTGAAATGTTCTCCATTTTAAACCCCCATGGGGCACCCTTTAATTTGGAGAATGAGACTTTTACTAACTTCTTACTAAGTTAGGTTGAAGCTGGTCCAGTGGTTTTGGAGAAGTTAAAATGTGAAAATTGAATGAAGAGAGACCAGATTTTATCCCAGGGTTATGCCTTGGAGAACTTGGTTTTCCATGCTCAACATTACTAAATCTGCAAGCATAAAGCCAAATGTCTTCAGGTTCAGCAAAACATTTTTTTAATTTTGTTAAATTTTCCCCATTGTTGGCCACTGGAGGCCAAGCCCCATTAAACAAATCTGAATACCCATCCATAGAATGATTCCTACCGAATATGGTTGAAATTGGTACAATGGTTCTTAAAGAAAAGTCAAAACTGAAAATTCAACAAATTTTTACTGAAAATGTGTAACTTATTTTTGACACTGAAGAATCATGTCTTGAAAAAAGTTGGTTCTTCATGCCTCTAACTGGCCTACTACATACAATATTAACCTTTTGGCCTCACTGTTTAAAGATTCATTTAATTTTGTTAAATTTCGCCCATTTTGGACCACTTGTGATGCCCTCTAGAGGCCGAGCCAAATCATTTGAGCAAATCTGAATCCCCTTCCCCTAGAGATGCTTCCCGACAAGTTTGGTTAAAACTGGTCCAGTAGTTTAGAAGTCCAATTTGTGAAAGGTTAATGCTGATATCAGACAACAGATTTCTATGGGGAAAGTCCACTTTGGGCCTTTAGCCAAGATGGACTAAAACCTCGAAAGCCTTGATGCTTGTATATATAATAACCTTTAGGCAAGGAAAACCAAGTTTGTTCAAGGGGTAAAAATCAGCAAAATATAACACATAATTTCAATAGAGAAATCATTCAGATTTATTGATCAACAAGTAGAAATAACAGATAATATATACATTGTAATCACTAAAATAACAATAGCTGCAGGACAATTATATGATCCTGTTCCTGTTCTTCTGAAATAACAGATAATATATAATCATCAAAAAGTTACTGAAAAAATATGACGTTTTCATTATAGAAATCATTAGATTTACTGATCAACAAGTAGAAATAACAGATAATAATAAAATCATCCAAAATAACAAGAGCTAGAACAATTCAATAATGATTGCGTTGTTATTGGTATAAAGAACTTAAGTAGATATGCATTCATTTTAGATATTGAAGTGAATTCATAAAAGAAATGATTCAAAAATAATTTTCTTTGACATACTAACAAGGTCAAAATCAGTTGCAGTGACCTAGGTTAGTACACGACACAGTAAGCTTGTGATTCTTATTGTAAAACAATATAAACTTTTCTCACACCTGTGATAGAGTTTTCCTGTTTTAACCTGTGTGAAATTTCTCTATTCCATCCTAGGGTGAGATAAGCGTGGGCTGCTATTATAGACAATGATATTACGTCGTGAAAACACTGTATTTGACATCATTCAAACAAAAAAGACGACGTCACAACAGCAGAAATTCATTGGATTTTCTGGAAAATCATAAAATCAACGCTTAATTATCGCCGTGATAACAATGTTGAAGGTGTGAGAAGAATCAATCACCCCTGGATGTGTAAGATTGAGATATCTCACCCTCGGACCGAGATTGTTTAGGATGAATAATCTCTGTCCTCATGTGAGATTTCTCTATCTTGCACAACCAGGGGTGATAGATTCTATTATTCCCGCGAATAAAATATATTCTTTGGAATATTGGCACAAAGAAACATGATACAACTGGATCTCTTGAACTCTTCATTTCAGTTTTCTATCCCTGGAGTCATCTATCATCATTGACATTTATAACAATATATTTTGTTCAAAGTCATAAATAAGAAAACTTCTTCAATATGACAACGAGCACGACAA
>JAUMGZ010179414.1:0-14153 GCA_032359645.1 Pododesmus macrochisma | reverse complement strand
AACTTTCCATGTAACATTTGATTGTGAAAGTAGGCAGAGTTTATGTACCACCCTTGGTGTGGGCCGTCCATGTAATGATACCGGTATTAGTAGGCAGTAAGTGCTTTCCAAATTAACATTTGATTGGGGAGGTAGGCAGAGTTTATGTACCACTCTTGGTGGGGGCTGTCTATGTAATGATACCAGTATTAGTAGGCAGTAAGTGCTTTCCATGTAACATTTGATTGGGGAGGTAGGCAGAGTGTATGTTCCACTCTTGGTGGGGGCTTTCCATGTAATGATAGTAGTTGGCAGTTACAAAATAAAGACAGCAGTGATGCTATTGTGAGAGTGAGAGAATGGATAAATAAATTTCTCATTGTACCTGAGAAAGGGAAGGATTATTATGTTGGAGGATAATCCATGTAACACCTATAGTAGGATTTAGTTTGAAGGGTATTCAATGTAACATCCTTGGTAGTGTTTCATGAGGGTATTCCATGTAACATTCTTAGGAGTGTATGATGTATTAGATCAGTTAATTTCAGAGTATGGGATGTAGGAGGATATTCCATGTAACACTTATGAACTATATTTTTGCTTTTTTGTTTATAAACTAGTTGCAATTTGTATTGTTTATCTTGTCCAATGTATTTTACACCCTGTCTTTCTCTTGCCATTATTAAATGTTCTGATGAAAACAGGTATTTGATGGACACTGAAAGCATTTAATATCAACACATTATACCAGGTGGTGCAATAGGTTGTGTTTTGCTGATGGTAGAGAAACAGCTTAGATATTTGTACAGATTGAGAACTCTCTGTTGTATAGTGGTGAGATCGGGTGGAGATACATCATAGATTTTCTTACAAAGGGAGAGATTGTTATAATGTTCATATTTCTTGTTTTTTGTTATTTATGACACATAGATTATGTTTTTAAAAGTTGATTATATTTCACTTGTTTTTTGTTAAAATATATAAAGAAAGTATTCAATACAACTAATCATGTATGGTGTTAGTGATGCATTTTTATGCTTTTACATGTTGATTATAATATAGTAGTATTCATTGTTTTGTTTAACAAAGTATATAAGGAAAGTATTTTATTAATGTACATGTATAATAAATTTTGTTTTGTCGTGTTATTTATTGCATATTTAGATTACGGTTTTAATTGTTATAAACCTCGAATTATTACTACATTACTTGTACTTGTTTTTATTTAAGTATATAACGATTATATTCTATACAATAGTTACGTTTAATGATAGGTATATTGTTAGTTGACTATTTATTGATACAGAGGGACATGTACATCACCTTCTTCAGTTTGTCAGTTATTAAAAATTTATTTTAAACATTGCTTACATTTCATGCATGAACTGCTTTGTAACATTTTTGGAGGTATTTTATTGAACAAAATTCCTGTATGATGTTTTCTGAATATAATATACTGAAATTGTTTATGATGAAAATCAAAGGTACTTTTATATTTTCTTTTATTCATAGTCACAAGGGTTTTTTACCGCTGTCAAAATAAATGTAAAGGATTTATGCCCCCATTACAAAGTATGGGACAATAAGTGTTAGACTTTTTCATGTGTCAACTTTTCAATGCATCTGCGTGTACATCCAACCAAAACATGAATACCATTGCTAATATACTTGCATCAGATTTTTTTTGTAAAATAAGGAATCTGTCTTTAGTTTGCAGAGGCTAAATCAGACTAATGTTTTATCACACTCATATAGTCGATGTACCAAAATAAAAGTTTTTCAAGCATGAATATTTTCACTTATACAAAAGCATTCTTATAAAATCAAGTATTGCATTTGATTTAAAATGTGTCTTTTTGAATGTATTTTACATGATTGGTAAAGGGATAGTATTTAGGTACAAGGTTTTGTCTAGTTTTAGTTCTGTCCTCAATAACTGTCCATCAGTAGTTGTGCCATGTTCTCATAAGAACCATGAATCACATGTGCTTGTCTTTAACAAATGTCATGTTCAATTTTTTTTTTTTTTTTTTCAACTTTGATATTTGGAAACCGTATTTGGATGTTTAATATGTTAAAAATAATCAAAACTAGCAGGAAATGACTTTCTTTATATCAGTTTATATGAGTGTATTTTTTTTCTTCATTAGTCATCATTGGAATATTGGTAACGGGTAATCAATTTTTTTTCTGCAATACTTTTATGACCTACTGATAGTTCATTATGTGTTATTATTAAGCACTTTTGTTTAATCTACCATATCTCATAGTACTTCAAGACCACCTGATTATGTTGCTGTCAGACGGGAACCTTGCAGTACATTCTGTTCAACATTACCATTAGATTTTAGTCTCATTGGTGATCATTATTTTAACTTGGTGAAAAACTTTTTATTACAAAATAAGATCTGAATAACTTACTTCTTTTGACCATCATTTTAATCACCTAGAAATTTTTAATCTTAAATTTACTCATTATAGTTGTTTAAACAAAATGAAACTTGACTTTTAATTTGATTTAAATATTGTCTTTGTGATTGACCTGCATTTTCCATTCAAGATGCTTTTATTTGAAAATTGAAAATTAATTTTATTTAGCCTGCCAAAATAACTTGCCATTTTTGAGGACTAGTGTTACACATCAGATTTTGTTGCCTATGTTTATGTAAAAATAATATTCATGAATAGTGAAATAACAATATAACATTGGTATAACACCTTTGTGTAGAGAGGATAGATCTGTTTTGATTAAGAGTACATTTAATTAATTGCAATACACAATAACTTGTAGAATGTACAACTTGTAAAGAATTTTTAAGTATTTACAAGAATACTCAGTTACATCACAAAGAAAGTACAATTTTTGTGTTGGTTTCTATTCAGTTAATAAATCAATAAATAACTTACTAATTGACAATATTGTGCCTTAAATAAAGATATAGGTTTAGGAATAGGAGAAATTTGTATAATTCAAAAGCTCTGTACAATTGTTTGCATTTGAAAGGTACATATAATGTAAAGACTTAAAAAATGAGATATAAACAAACTTCAATGAGGATTATGTGCAGTCATTTATTCAGAGAAATCACTATATGATGTACTCCTATAACATTAGAGGCCGCTTGTTGGCCGATATTCTATAGGACGTTATTATGCCAACCGCAGCACCTGTCAAAAGTATTTTGCCATGTTAAACCGTTGTTGTTGGAGTATAAGTGATGGTTATTTATAGACGTCTATGCAAGGAAGCTTGTTATATGCAATCATTAACACTTTATAGTATTACTTTTTAATCTCACTTATAAAAATGTTAAAGTAGTTTACAACTACAACAACCAGCATGCCTACATTAACAACTGACAATCATTGTCGTATTATGTTGATAATAATAGATCTATTGAGTATTATTAGCAATTCTCATTATTAAGTTTTCAGGGAAAAGGGAATTTTTTGTAAGCACAAATAAAAATATTATAAAGAGAAATTGTTGTTACTTATCGTGTTTATAATTTTATGTGTTGTTTGAATTTTATACGCCCGTCAAAGATGGAACATATAATGGTATACCATCCATACGTCTGTAAACTTTTCAGTGTCCCCTCGACAACTTGGGTAATTTAAACCGATTAGGTTCAAACTTCATAACAAGGTTAATTCCATGAAAGCTCGGACAAGTTTGCTTTTCACCATTATATGACCCCCAAGTAATGAAGTTATTGCCCCTTGGTTCTGGTAAAAAACCGTTTCCACTCAATATTTCAAGTAATTATCAACCAATTAATTTCAAACTTCACGACAAGATTCATTACCATGCAAGCTCAATTTCCACTATTGTCTGACTGTAACTTATGGAGTTATTGCCCCTTGGTTCTAGTCGAGTTTTTCCGCTCAATATTTCGTGTAATTACCAACCAATTAATTTCAAACTTTACAACATTAGTTATTATCATGACAGCTCAGACAAGTCCACTTTCCGCTCTAAACCAAAACTTTGCCATCACAGAATAGTTTTTGTAGGTCATTCTGACGGGCGTATTATGTATCGTTGGCTTCTCGTAATCTTTTTGCCTAAGTTGATAACCAACAGGAATGCCCCGTCATAGGTATTTATTTACGAGCACATAAGCCTGTGTTTTTCCTATAAACTAATGTACTATTAACATGATTAAGAAAACAAGTGTAAAGTCATCAAATAATCTCTGTAGATATGTTCTGTAATCAATTATAAACAAGAGGACTATTGGGCCTGAACTTCTATCTTGTATGAACTGGCATATACATGCAATTTACATTTAAGTATTTGATGATGTTTATTAGATTTTAGGAATTCTGTAAAAATTTCCTATTTTGGTTCCCTAAGGAAGTTTCCTATCAAGTTTGGTTGAAATTTGTCCACTAGCTTTGTAGAAGTAAAGAATGGGAAAAGATAATATGTGCAGTATACACATCCTGCAGGTATGTCAAAGATGTGCTTCAATGATATTTCATGCATCAGGTTTCCAATAGATAGATAGCCCCCCTTTTGAAAATCTTTTTGCATCATCAAACAATTTATGGTAAAAGAAATTTTTAGAATATCTTATACCAGTCCTGTATACTTTTGTACTTAAATGAAATAATTCTAAGGTACTGTAAAATCCAAGATGGCTCATGGTGGCAATTACAGCATTCTTACAAATCTTGTTAAAGCATCTGCTACAGACCAGCAAGTTGTATAAAATTGAACTTTAATTAATTTTCTCTTGGAATTGTGTATGCAACTGGATTTACTAAGTATAACTTGAATACGCTTCAGGTGGGTGCTAAGATCTGCCCTTGGTCTCTTGTTTCTTGTTTGGTCAATTTAATTCTTCAAGTTCTGAATATCCTTAATGTACAAAACACAAACAACAGCTTATAAAAAACATAATATTTATTTTCATACTGGAATGTTCTAAAACGCTAGGACACATATAAATCACAATTATAATCTTTCTCTCATTATTACACGGCCAGCACACAAACAACCTGCTGGCGATATTGTATACAAGTGTTAAAATAGCAATAAATAGGTATAAAATAGTGCAAGTCAACACAGTAATATGGGACTACAGGAAGATGACATAGATAATGGTGCTCACCTAAACATTGTCCACATTAAATGCGTTTTCATCCAATACAAGCATCTCTTGGCAATTATCACCATAATATTACATGATTCAGTTAAAAATTGGTGAATTAAAACATGAATGGTTTCTCAAAGACACTATGTTTAAAATTTACCCCCCCCCCCATTTATCTATAAATACCAACTGTTGTAAGATGGATTATAAATGAATTTACACATGAGCATACTTTTCACATAACTTTATCGAGAAGAGTGAAAAGATGAAGCATGTTACCGTATAAATAAGCACTATTTCTTGACAATATAAAGCTTGACATGGATACCCTGATTATCAATGAGTGTGTGATGGCAGTGTTAGGATGACAATACACAGTGAGATTCACATTATCAAACAGAGAGAAAAAATATATATAATATAACATGTATTTAGAATACAATATTAACATAACCTACAAAGTTAAGTTAAGTTATAGCCCACAAATCATAGATAAGATTTCATCTACACTATACTTTATAAGTTAGTATTTTTTTTGTAAAAAAGGTAAATTCACATTTACTACAGAAAACCAATGATTACTTTTATGGTATTAATCTACACTTAGGAAAATACTACTAATTCTTAAAAATGTACACGAGACATTCAATCAACATTAATGAATTATATCAAAGGTCCATTGGATACATCTTATTGGTTGGAATGGCAATATAATTTCTTTGGGTATAATTATTAGATTAATTTATGATTTTTAAAATGTACCCCTTTTTTGTCACCTAGTGACACCTTTTGGACCTTGCTCCATTATTTAAACAAATCTCTTCACAAAAGGATACCTGCTGATAAATTTGGTTGAAACTAGTCCAGTGGCTTTAGAAAAGTTTAAATGTGAAAAGGTAACATAATTACTATAGTGTTGAACTTTGACACCAACACATGTAACAAGTCAGGCCTTGAACAAACTTGGTTTTTCCAACCCCAAGGTTACTGTAGCTCAATGCTCTCTAGTCTACTAAATTTTGCCATTTTGACTCCTTATGGTGTACCCTAGAAGCAGAGCCCAATCATTTGATTAATTTAGTACCACCTTCTCCTAAGGATGCTTTCTATAAAGTTTAACCACCTTCTCCTAAGGATGCTTTCTATCAAGCTTAACCACCTCTCCTAAGGATGCTATCTATCAAGCTTAACCACCTTCTCCTAAGGATGCTTTCTATCAAGTTTAACCACCTTCCCGAAGGATGCTTTTTATCAAGTTTAACCACCTTCTCCTAAGAATGCTTCCTATCAAGTTTTATTGAAAGTTGAGTGGTTTTGGAGGAAAAGTCGAAAATGTGAAGCTCATGACAGAGGATGACAATTGATAGTAATTCTATGTTAAGTCCAACTTTGACCTTTGGTCCCGACAGACTAAAAAGTAAATCAACACTTTTATCTTAATAAATATATTTAAACAAATAAGATGTGCTGATCTTTTGGATTTGCACAAAACATTTAATTTTGTGCTTATGATTTATTAAACCTACACTGTTACAAATGGTTTCATAATACAGGTAAATCACGCAGTTCTTAGTCTATACATTATGACAGTATACCAACACTGTTGTAAATGAATTACAGTTAATCTAATTTTTTCATGAATAATTTTATACAGTTAATCCAATTCTAATAAAATATGTTAGAATGACAATCATATTCTTAATAAAAGTTAATCTTAAATCTGAATGAAATAACATGTACTTTTATAGACAGTTATTCAAATTTTTAACGAAACTATTTTAGATGAGTTGTTTTAAATTTGTTCACGGTTTAAGATCCTGTTGATTTATAGTCTGATTAAAGACGATACAATGTGTCATAGTGTATATATGTACTGTACACACTTACTTAGAAAAATCATAATGGAAGTGGATAAAAAGAAATGGAGATGGTGTTTCAGGTGGTCAACTTATTTCTTTAGGAATAAAAATCCAAAGAATCACGAAGCATACAATTTTAATAAGTGTGTCTGAAAAATGGAATTAAATACTAGGTAAAAGTGCGAGAAAAAAATATTGCACATCTTGGCACAAGATTATCTCTATGTGTTTATATCAATTTTTCAGGTCTTTATTTTTCTCCAAATGAAATGAGTAACATTTGATGAAGTCATATACTTCATTAAATAAAATTTGTGAATAAGTTATGGCTGTTATGTGGGTTTATATACTATTATAAGATATGAAAAATTTCCCATGCTATGACTAGCTCTACACATATGTAAGTATGTACAATGTTTGATATAACTGATGACCATATTAAGTACAATACAATACAGCAATAGCATGCCAAGAAATCACATCCTTCATATTAATAGGCAAATGTATTTCAGCAACATACATTTATCACAATTCTTAAAGACTTCTCTAACCCTATCAATTCAAAAACATCACTTTGGTTTAGTCTAAAACAATGGGTGGTCGCTAACATTATAAATATACAGGGCGGTAAGGGTTAACTGGAAGTTGTCTAGACCTTTATTATGTAAGGTCAAACTGACAATATATCCAGCTGTAATATGAAATAACTCTTCTGAAAAGACACAATGGTACTAAATATACAAGATATGTAATTTCCTTGTCACATGCAAATTCTAAACATCATAATTAATAGTGTTCATTTCATTACACAAGTCCCATAAATGAGTAAAAAGTCTTTATGGTTAAAATGCCATATTTCTTAAGTCAAACTGAAATATGTGGATAACAACTACACGTGTATGTAATCAATCCGTTTGAACTCAACTGTCTGAAGAATGACACTAATATTTCAAAATGCCAAATAGAAGACAAAGTGGTGAAATATGGATTACAACAGACAGTAAACTTACTAACATAATTAAGCTTCTGTTGATGCTTTTAAAGGACAACATACTATCATGATAAAGTACGTCCCCAATTTGCAATTTTGCAAAAAAAATACAAGTTTTCGCAATGATGTCAATAATGAAATCTGAACACATACAAACTTTCCTCATAGGTCAAGTGGAAATGACTTGCTGCAAAAAACCTCTTTAGTTTTAAAAACTATTTTTTTTAAAATAAATAAAAATGAGATGATATAAAATGAGCAATTTTGGTTCAAATTATTGCTGTGTAAATGAACATGTATTGTAAGCAACAAATTCTGTTATTCTTTAAAGACATTAAAGAAAAGTTTAATTGAAAAACATAACATTAAGAGATTTAACTCTTCTTATAGGTATATAGACCATTTATCTTTTGAGTTTTGATGAGCATTTCTTTGTAAATAATCACTGAATAATTGGTTCATTGCTAGATTGATTTTTATATTACCATAAACACATGAAGTTAATATTATGGTATATTCTGTATGGACAGTCAATGAATTCCAAAAAAAACCTCTTCTATGCTAGAATGAACAGTACTTTACAAGGAATAAATACTAAAACGACATATTTAAATTGTAGGTTTAAAATTCTGACCATGAGTGTGCAAGTTAAAAGATCTTAACAAAGACATGAGCTTAAAACATTCTGTACACAATTAAATCTGTCATGACATCATCAAACGTAATAAACATTATCATACATAATTTACAGTGGAACATTTGTACAAATTAATATACATTTTTTGGCACAGTTTAATTTGTGTTTTCAAATCCAAAGCCTTCATTTCTATGGGACCAATCTTAACCCATGCATTGTGTTACTATACAGGTTTCCTGTGTTTTAAGTACATTACTGAACTTGAGATTGACATAATGTGGTACAATTCACTACATGTATCAAAGGTGACCAGTGGTCTAGTAACATTTTATTTCATGAATTTTAACAATCTTATTCTACTCTAAGTACCGGTGTCATCTGTAGAGTGCACTAAAGTTATTTCAAAACTCGAAAACATTTATTTTCCCTTCAAATATATATACAATTGTATATACATATAAATATATATATATATATGGTCTTATATAAGTTTCCATTCCATTTTAATGATACTTTTAAGTTTTTATCATAAGTTTTAAAATATTTTTTTTGAGTGTGCTCCATTTAAATTTAATGTTTTTTCTCAGATGCAGAAGACATAATTTTGCACAAGTGACTGCACTTCTCTCATAAAAAAGAAATAATTTGACACTAATAAAAATGAAACATTCACATAGGAAGACAATAGATGCTTAATCAATGAAAACCAAGCAAGGCCATATTACATATTCCATATGCAAAATATGAAGTGTTTGATTACACTGAAGAAGAAGGAAGTTATGTGATAAGTTATGTGAAAATATAACATGTAAGTAAAGGTCAATGTTAGGTTCTACTGTACCACATGACATCAAAGGGTTCAAAGTTCATTATGACAATGCTTGGGTTCAAAGTTCATAATAATAACACCAGGGTTGACAGTAACAAATTCACAGCAGTATACTGTAAAGTTGGTAATATTCACGTAGTTTCTCACTTGAAAAGTTGTATAGCTCTTTATAATTAATTACACATGGTACATATAGCTTGCCAACAACATCTTACATGTGATTGAATCCATGCAACGTTTGGTGGAGCAAATCTAAATACCTTTTGGTCGGTGATAAGCATATAAAGCACTGATAAATTATTTCTGGGGACAAAAACGTGAACTATTATACATGTGAATATTACCATCTTTACAGTAGTTGGCCCCATTCAAATAATCATCACTTTTTAAAGCAAAACTTATACTTTCATATACTTCTCCTTTGTAGACTAACACAAGAATGTTAAAAGATCAATCTCATATTTCTTAAAATTAAAAAATAACATTCACATAAAACAATACTTAGATATACAAGAATGATTCTAAACATTTGCAATACATATTGGTTATATGCATGAAATATAAATAACATAACTTTAATAGTTATCTCTTTTAATATAGTGACTCGTTGCTTCTAAAATTATTAACAGATATATTTTCTTGGTATTGTCATGATAGCTTGTCTATCCAAGTGATATAAATATACCCAATTAATAAGAAGAATTAATAATCAATTTTTGTGCAAATATCAACAATGCCTGAAGACATGTCAAACTTTTTCTTTTCACATCATTTCACTGTTCACTCAACAAGTTCCAGGTGGACATGTAAATAGCAGCAGAACTCAAAAGATTTCTTCACGTGTGTATCCATGTCAGGAGAGAATATGATGATGTTAAAAAAGAGTAAATGATAATCTCGTACAACTTTGAAGCGAAGACCATCACAAAGCATGATATCAACATGGGCTTGACAGCTGTTTTAAAACAAGGATATTAAAGATACTATAAACAAATTCTAAAGTTGCCAGGCAATGTTATACTCACACAAATAATTAACAATAAATAACGCCCTATATTATAAATGTGTTGATATGACAAGCCTGGCAAAACTAAGTGCTTTCCTGGATTTACACTGTAGTTCTATTCTTTAACATCTTATAAATGATACTTTATATACTGTTTACATATTTAAGTGCCATGGTTTATAACTAGAGGAAAAGGAGGAAATCTAAATGTGAATCCATAAAACTTGTATCATGATAAATTGTCTTCTACTGGGCACCGTTCACACGTAAGCAGACAATAAAAACAAGAAGTTCACTAAACTTAGTTTATTCTCTACTTAAGCACCTACTGCAAACTTACCCTTAATAGTAAAGATATTTCACTTCAAATAATATCTTGTGACTTTTAAAATTGTTAGTACATTTGTTCTAGGTTTTGAACACAATAATGCATCAATCAACTACATGTGTATACTTCATTAAATCAACCAGCTGTATCTAACAACCATTTGTAGTAAAACCGACACTTATAACAGACATTTGTAGAATAGAAAACAGTTGTATCAATACAACAAGATAAATACAGTACTTGTTAGCCCAAGTATTAAACACACAGCAATATTTACTGGCTTCTAGGTTGAAATTCTAAATTTGAATTTTCTTTTTTTTTAAAAATATTCATTTTGGAATTCAAGACACATTTCTTAAATTGACTCCCAATATATGCCAAAATGATTCAAGTACGAAGTATGAAGAAAACACTATATTCTGGATCTTTAGATGAACATCAACAAATGATGGATGAGTGTGTATCATATGGAGTCTATAAAATTGAGTTAGAATTGCAAAACCATTCTGTTGCATTTAAAAAGATGTACAAAAATTATTCTACTCGAATAATAAAACCTGCCTAATACGTAGATACTTAGGTTATTAGGTGTTTTAATTTCTTCTTGATTAATCCTTACTTTTTACTGATTATTGTTTAATGAGTATCCAGAACTCATGTCTCATCAAGAGTCGGTCCATAATAAATTACAGTTTTTCGAAATGTTCAAACTACCTGCTAGAGGAGACCATGTCTAGTACTTATACTTGAGAAAATGGTTGAGAATTATGGATGAACCAAAATCTAACACTAATTAAGAGTATTGAACAAGTCATTGTTGTTGTATACTATACAAAGTGAATATATGCATTTCAATTTTAGTACTCAAATTTACATTATTGGTAATATACAACATACGCATTATCAATTTTGGATAATAATTACAATATATTACAATGTATTCCCTGATAAGTACAATAACCTCCACACTTGTTAATACAAGACATCCAATTCTTTAAAACTATTATTACTACACACCAGTAAAATATCAGATTACTATTAATCAACTATATAATTGCACCAATAAGCTGAACTTTACTCTCACATTGGACTCACCGGCACACATAATTACACATAAGTTTTTGATCACACAGCTTGTTGAATGAAACAAAACACGATGCCTATACAGACACTTCAAAATTTGCATCGTACATCCCTCTTTTCTTGTCCTCCCTACTCCTATCTCTGCCCCTCGGGTTGCTCCCTGGACTTGCAGATGAGCGCCCCTGGGGTGGAAGTCTACTAGTACTTGATGAAGTGTTCGGCCTGGCTCCCTGGTTGGGAGCACTAGGTTTTGAACTTGGAGATTTCTGTTGTTTTTCTCTCTGTTCAACTAGTTCACTCATTTCTAAAGCTTTCACAAAAGACATAGGTCTCCTTGTATTGGACCTCTCTTCCTCAAGAAAAGCACTCTGAGCTGGTAGAGTCATACTCTTACTTGTTGTCGGCTGTGCGGGAGAGTAAGACCTACCACTGTCTGACGGTAATGCTTCATATGAGCGCTTTGTTCTAAGATCACTGCTGTAGGGAGAAGCCCCATATGGTTGAGGTCTTTGAGAGGATGTCATATTAGTATCTGACCTACTGGGTTGAGGTCTCTGTGAGGCTGTCACATTATTATCTGATCGACCCCCATGAGCGGCTCTTTCTTTCCTGCCTCTGATTCGGGGGTTAGAGGATTCAGAACTTTGAGGCGTATAGTTGTTATTTTTAAATTGGACTGGCTTTGTGTTCGTATTGCCAGTATGTGGATACTGTTGAAGTGAAGCACTAGATTTTGGAGGTTGTGAACTTTGAGGATTATTTGCTCTCAGCTGCTGAGGGTACGACTGAGAGCTATTTATAACAAACTGTGAGTCTCCATCTCTCCTGCGCGATCGTGGCTCTTTTTCAAGGTACCCTGAATCTTCATTCCAATTATTTCTATTGCGATTTTGTCTGCCATTATTGGCCCTATCTGCCCCAGGACTGTTTAACAGATGTCGAGGGGGCGGAGGAAATTCACTTGTAGGAGTATTTGCAATTAGAGAGTCCTCTGGGGTGGCCATTGGAGCACTCCTTCCTCTTCTACCCCTCTGTGGAGAAGAAGTACGGTCATAGAAGTTCCTTGGCTGGCTGCTTTTTGGTGAACCAACTGAATTCTTGGAGTTATTTCCTTGATTGGCATGCAAAGAAGCTCCCACAGATGTCGGTGTCCTTGACTGAGGTGTCTTCTCTCCTTGCTGCGAAGTGTCAAAAAGATTTGTATAAGAGTCTGACTTGACATTAGGTTGGCCTATAGATGGCGTAGTCTGACTGTCCAAGCTCTGACTGTCTTCATCATCCAGTAAATATGTGGTGAAGGGGGCCTAGGATAAGGAATAGAGGGTGATATTACTTTATTACTATGGCACCTACAAATTGAATTTATTCTAGAAATCTTCAAACTAGTTATTGGTGTGTACAAGTGTATAAACCAGATACATTTGGATTCAGAAATTCAAAATTTCAAATTTACAAATAACCTTGAATGCATTGAAGTCCTTTTTAGTTGACATTGTTTCTTGGTTGAAGAGGTAAGAGTATTAAGTCTGACACAAGCTTATCACATCACAATAGGAGTAACTACAGGCACTTAATCCAACTTTCAAAATAGATGGAGTGCTTCTGAAAGTTTGATAAAAACCCTTCTAATTCTTTTATAATTCAAATGGTTCAAAATTCACAAAAATTCTTGGAAAATTGTTTTCAATTAAAAACCAAAATTTGTTTCAAATTTCTATTATGAGGATTTTCAAAGTTACTTATTTTTGCATGATAGTAGTTTTCAAAAGTACTTTGTTCTCAAATACAAACAAATTTCAAAATATTTCTAACTCCTAAAGGCTATTTAACACTGGTTTTAACATATCCCAGATAAATTGACCATCAGAGAACACATTTTCTACCATGCCTTAAGCTACTCCCATGTTATATGTATGTAACACAAATAACTGAATCAAAATTAAACTGAAGCTGTACTAATCAGAGTAGGGATTGCGTAGAGATTCATTATAAAACTACAGTATAGAGTGGCCAGTGATCAGCCAGCTGCTTAGTCACTCATGGTCACTTTCTTGATGTGACCATAAAGTGACCAACCCCTGACTGTACTATCACTGTCACTCCCTATAGATTTACAAGAATATTAAGCAGGTTAGTGAAAGTATCAAGCTTTTAATGCTTTCTTGCAGTGAGAAGGGATGTAACTGTTACAATACTGCATTCTGGTAACATAACATAAAAAACTTAAGAATGTAAGTAGCAAGATGCAGTACAATATTAACTTAATCATAAGCTGTGTGTGAAATAATGTTAATATAAATTGATAAAAATAAAGAATTTTTGTTTGAAAGCATAACAAA
>JAUMGZ010179403.1:0-14154 GCA_032359645.1 Pododesmus macrochisma | reverse complement strand
CCCCCCCCCCCCCCCCCCCCCCCCCCCCCCCCCAGAGATGAGAGACTTAATTTGTACGATCTTGAATCCTCTATCTATACGAATCCTTCCTGCTAAATTTGGTTGATATCTGCCAAATAATCTCGGAGGAAAGGTCGTTTAAAGGCATACAGTAAACTTTACAATACCCCCTGGCCCGCCCACCTGTCCCCTAGGGGGTGTGAGTGTTCATTTGTACATTTTTTTTCTAGTCCTACAGTAGTTTCAGAGGAAATGTAAATTAAAGCAAAAGTTAACGACAGATGACGGACGCGATATGTATGAGGACAGTGCGTTGATCATTCGGTCCAGATGGACTAAAAAGAAACATCATCATTTGTAAGAATGGCAACCACTGGCGACCGAGCCCACTCATTTGAACAAACCTGATCTCATTCCCAAAGTGATGCCTTGTAAAAAGTTTGGCTGCAAATGGGTCTAGCAGTTTAGAACAAGGAGTCGAAAATGTGAAAAGTTAACATATTTGCGATATTCATAGAGTGTATGTATAATTGTGTAAGTTTCGCTTACCGGCGCTTCCAGAGTAGTTCACCGATATCGATATCTTCCTGTCCTGTCTTTTGGTTTTTCTCTTTTGATCTTTTGTCGCAATATTCTGGACGTGACGTTAAACCCTAATTTAACAAACTAACAAACTTGGAGAAGAAGTTGAAAATGTGAAAATGTTACAATGACGACGACGGACGGGACTTAAACCTTTGGTGCAATTGGAATAACAATCTATGTCTACATATTACAACAGAGATGATGTTATGATATTAATAAATATGTATTGATAACATCTCAATCACGAAACTACCCAGAACAAAGCGAAAGCACTTCCTACTGATATTTAAAGTAGAGTTATATTTTTAAAGCTTTCAAAAACAGTGTAGAATAAGCTTGATGGTAAGGTCAATATTTCGATAATGATAGTCAGTTGCATGAGAACGCATCCGTGCATACCAAATAAATTGAGAAATGTAAAAGACCTATAATGAATAATCTCCATCTAGCCACGGTTAAGGATGACCGCTACTGGGAATGAAAGTCTTACAGATTGGCTGATATGTAAGTCAATTGACATAAATGCTTTTCAATTATGCAAAATAAGATAGGTCAATGATCTCGTTTTTGAGATTTAAGCATTTCAAATTATGGCGGGAAAAAACACCTCTAGATACATGAAAAAATTGAGTTTTAGGGACAAGAAATGATTTTTTGGTAGTTGGCTATAAAGGTGTATATTTTAAGAATACTATCAGAAATATATGGGTCAATAGGCAAACATTTATAATGTATTATTATGGAATATATCAGAGGAGATACAAAAAAAAAATAAGGTAAGTACAGAAATGTGAGTATCGCGCATGCTAAATTCACAAAATGAAATCCAATAGCAATCTCTAAACAGAGGCTCCCTTCCGATTAGTCGGATTTAGCTCTGCCACGGATTTAGCTCTGCCACACGTCAGCCATCTTTTGTGAGGCAATCAGCAACATGTAATTTTTTCTATTGTAAAACTATTCTGCTTCCACACTGAACACGGTGCGATTATGTTGAAATGTCAAATAATATCATTATGTAAACTTATTTTGATATTTTTCGTTAACAATGCTTATAGATACGAAATACGAGAAATAATCATATTGGGCGATTTTAAAGACTTGAGATCTTTAAGATGAATATATGCATTTGATGTCATTTGAAGTATCGGTGGATCTTAATTGGGTGTGTCATCAAGATATCAATTTCCAATACTTTAGAAACCTAATATTCGAGGAAAGTTGTTAACAGAATTAATTCATTTTTTTATAACTAGAGGCAAATACTATCTAGTTTTAGACGGTATCAACAATAACTAAATAAATCTGAAAAATACGCTTGTAATCTGGACAATCTGAAATATTTAGTATCAAATATAAATTCAAAATTGTTGGAATCTTTGAGGGTATTTTTATGTTATTGTTGGGGTGTGGTTCTTGTCCTTTATCTATATACGGCTTTAATCACTCTCTTGGTATTCCCAACGTTTGCTTTATCTACGTATTATCCATGCTAAGTATATTTCCCTCTCCCGAGTCCGTTATTGACGGTTGATTCGTAGCTTTGTTTTGGTTGATGAGCGAGGTCCTTTCAATCATTTGGTTCGATTGATGTTATATTAAAATGTCCGACCCAGGTTACAAATTCATTCTTGTGATGATTTTTTGAAGTGGTCATGTTTTACTTATCTTTTGTTCATGATTTTCATTTTTCTTATTGTTCACTGTTCCATCAACCCCTGGCACAATAAAGATACCCATGTAAATGTCGATAGAAAAGTTGGCGGAAATGCCGTTGCATGAGCTCATCCTTCTTTCTGAACTATCCCTATTGCTTTGATTTCCCGTTACCTTTGTAGCTTCTCTTCCGGGCTTATCGTTTGGTTTTTTCTCCTTAGGTCTTTTGTCATGATATTGGAAATTCTGGAAATGACGTTAACCCCTTAATCATCAATCAAAGATCGTTCTAAGATTGATATCGTGCTAGTTTTAACGTAAAATAGAAAGCGTTTCTTACATACTTTTATATGAGAGTTTGACCAATTTGTTTCATAACTCATACTCTTCACCTTATCGCGGTAGGGAGGTTTGCGCGTCTCGATGATCTCAACAGCTGCGCTGGCGGGAACTTTGTTTATCTGGTAGGGTCACCCAGGTCAGACAGGTTGACAGGTAGAGGCCAGACAAAGATCTGCACGTCCTTTGGAGGGGACGCTAAGCAGGCGGTCCCGTGAACAGAGATTTTTAACCCCCAGGCACAATAAAGATCTCCATGTAAAGTTCGATAGAAGAGAATGCGGAAACGCCGTTGCATGGGCTCATCCTTCTTTCTGAACTATCTCTGTTCCTTTTGTTTCCCGCTTCTCTTCCTGTCCTATCTTTTGGTTTTTCTCCTTTAGTGTTTTGTCACAATATCGGTGAAAAATTCTTGACGTGACGTTAAGCCCAAATGAAACAAACAAACAAACAAACAAACAAACAAACAATCATACAACTTTGATCAGTGTCTACCAAAATATTAAACTTAAGACCTTCTAGTTTATTTGAAGAAGATTTTTGGAATTTCGTCAAATGTTTTCCCCTTTTGGACCCCGCTTCATTTCAACCAATCCGAATCCCATTTCCTTAGGGAAACTTCTTACCAAGTTTGGATGAAATTGGTCCAGTTATATGGTACAAAAAGTCGAAAATGTAAATTTTTTTACATATTTGCTTTCGTGTAATATAATTCCCTTCCCCTAGGATACTTCCTACCAAGTTTGGATAAAAGTGGTCCGGTGGTTTAGGAGAAAAAGACGCAAATGTTAAAAGTTAACGCCGACGGACGACGGACGGGATTTGTACGAGAAAAGTCCACCTTGGACCTTCGGTTCAAATGGACTAAAAGGGGAAATTATAGCAATAGTTATAATAAAGACATGTGTGAAAAAAAAGAAAAGGTTAAAGAAGATAAAAAAAAGTTATGTTGTTGTGTTCGAGTGCCAGATTCATTATAATCTGATAATGTATTACTATTTTTTAGAGTTATCGCATACTGCCAATAGTAAAAGGGAATTATTAATTTATTGGTCGAAGTATGGTATCCATTGTCTTCATTCTAGTATAAATTCAGTTATCTTTCCGGATGTTATGTAAATATATTTTAGGGTTTTTTAATACTGAATAAGTTTTTTTTGGTTTTGTTTTTAAATTTATAATATTTGATTCCTATCAATAATAAATTTGATATCTTGTATGTTTTATCTGAAGAATAAAGTCAAAGTAAAAAGGTTTTTTTGTTATAGTTTAGGTGTATATTATATTGTTCTATAGTTCTCTCAAATCATCTAATAAATTCTGAACACATTGTGTTTGTTTTTATTCGATTACAACTTCTGTTTAAAATTCATGTCGAGAATTACGTCTTATATTCTTTTCAAACGTCAACCATGCAAGTTGTTATTAGAAGCCTGTATACGGGAGTCCAGTGCCTAGATAATGGACATTGTTCAAAATTATTTATATCAGATGAAGTTCCTTATGGTGCTATGTGTAGGTGTTCCTGCATATACAACCTATATAGTGCCGCATTGACTATATAATTCTTTGCTTGAATACACAAAAATGTAATCTGAAACATGCCTCCAATAAATATGATATTTATAATAGGACAGAGCTAATACTCTGTGCGATACATCCCCATCTTAACTCAAGGTCTTGCTTCGAAGCAGCCGTTAGACGGTATAGCGAAAATGAATTAAGAATAGACAACACTTCGGTAAATCAAAGCAACAGGGCCAAGGGGGATAGGTAGAGGTCAGATAAACATCAGCAAGTCCTATGGAGGGGACGCTAAGCTGGCGGTCCCGTGTACAGGGATTTTTTAACCCCCTGGCACGATAAAGATCCCCATGTAAAGTTCGATAGAAGAGTAGGCGGGAACGTCGTTGCACCGGGCCACCCTGTCTGAACTATCTCCATAACTTCCATTTCCCGTTCCTCTAGCTGCTTCTCTTCTTGATCCATCCATCAGTTTTTCTCTTGTGATCGTTTGTCACGATTTCGGTGAAATACTCTGTAAGTGACGTTTAGCCCTTAATAAACAAACAAACAAATCTTTTCACAACCAGGTTTGTGTTGCTCTGTACAAAAACAAAAATGGAGATAACTTACTCAAATATTGTTTGTTTTAATAGTTTTTATTATAATTCATGTTGATGCAATGATCGTTGTTTTGATACCAAATACATCAGGTGTTTATGCATGATTATTTATTTTTTAAAAAAAAAATCTTAAAGGATCGAACCGAGAGTAAACGTGCACCAAAATTAAAGGTATTGCAAATGTTCGGCTATTCTTTATAAGATAACAAAGAGTGTCAGTATTTCATACTGCCGACACAACTTGCCATATATTTGTTCTATCTAGAATACGAATTTTAGTAAAATTGAGAATCGGTAAATTTCTGTTTTAAACTAAAGTGTGTCAGTGTGGTCTCATTATATCTCCTTGGTGAAATCAAATCAAACATTAATCCAAACGTATTTCACAACTCCATATCGATCTTGCTTAGAAGCTTGAGATGTGTAAATACCAACAAAACGTTTCTTTCTGAGCAAACTTATTGCTCATCAATGTTAGTATTCATATACTGAACTATATGTAGAATCTGAGAATCTACATGCATTAGCCATTGTTTTATGATGCTTGGCTGCGTCCAATTTTCGTGTTACCAATTGCCTTTTGTAAATATGTTAATATGTTTTACTCGTTTAGATTTGTATGGACAGTTGATAAGGGGAATTGTTTTTTTTAAATGATTGACAACTAAATGAAGTGTATTTTTGAACTGTTCAATTATATGCCTGGACTGAAAAAATGGAACGGTTGAGGCCTCATTTGCCTGTTTGTCAAAACCTCTTGGTGTCTAGCAAGTTTACCGTAGCAAGGTTGGCCCACATGCATACCTAGTGTTGACGATTGTTGTGACGTGAATTTATTTCCTTTTTAGTTTACAATTTCTAACCAATAGAAAGTAAATTCATTCTAAAATAGCTATTTTAAAGTGCGACATATTGCATGTCAAATATTGGATCTATTAAAACCTTTTACTTGCATACACTTTGTAATCGAATGTCCTCTTACCTTACATTCCGAACTCAAACAACAGGCACTCGTCCATATTTCGAGAAGATTTGGTACTGATAACCATCTTTCTGGTTGTTTGTTGGCTTTTCTGGTGTCTATTATTTATGAACTCATACTGATGTAACATGAATCATTTAAGCCATCTTGTTTTATTTTAATTTTTATGCGTTATTGTGAAGAGTATTTATAAAATGTATGTCTATACTAAACAATCATGCGGGAAGTAGGAAGGTAGAGGCCCCATTAACCGGTTTAACCGCTCCGCCTGGTATCGTGCTGGGTGACCGTCCTTAGTCGGTCCTCATGGATTACTAGTCTTGAGGTTTGTTGTGATGTCAATTCATTTCCTAACATTGTGGTGCTGAATTGTTTGATGCAACTACTGTTTGTTTGTTGATGTCTCTCGTTCTGAAGATTCCACTCATTCTGATTGTATATGGAATGTAGCAAGACTTTAAACTAAAATTATAAGCGATCCGGAAATGAAGTTATCGTGGTTACGAACTTGAAGGTCGTCGTTAATTATTTTTTAGATAGTAAAGACTGACTGACGTCATTTGCATGATATGCTATTAGCGATAAGCCTAAACACACGTGGGAAAAGAGATAAGATTCCAAGCTCCGTTTAAAAGATTAACACCTACGAAATACATCATAATGAACATAATCTTTTCTGAATTATTTATGACAGGGTCCGTTACGTAGGCACTGGAATCCCGAATACAAGTTTATATATATAACGGAAATCTTGAAATGGTTTTTTAACCACAAGAAGTGCTTTGTCCCACGATAACACAATTTTAAGAATAAGCCCACTTTAATACCTTTAATACTGTTGAAGTGTTATGTTATTACGATATATACAATATCCTACGTCGTTCAGCATGGATAACTAGACTAAGTATTAATGATTGTTGTGATGTCAATTCATTCCTTACACTCTGGTGCTAAATTGTTTGATGCAACTATTGTTGGTTTATCAATGTCTCTCGTTCTGTTTATTCCATGCATCCTGTTTTTACTGTCCTTTTTAAATGCCCAGACTTTTTTACTTTGTAAGTAAGTTCGAATTGCGTTTGTTTTTGTACTTTTTGTAGCTTATCATATACTAAAGTATACCAGGACCTTATGCATCAACCATTTTTTAGCCTGTATAATTCAACCCCTATTTATAGGGTGTACATAAAATAGCGCGACATTAAATCAAGTTATCAAATGAGCGTATTGCGTTCTTCTATGTACCCTTTCGTATGGTCAGAGTTATCTCCCTTACTTAGTGTTGCACAAACATCCTTTTCCGGTTCTCACTGCCGGGAAAACACATTGTTGATATTAAGCACTTCAGAGGGTAAAACATCTCGTAATGTCACATTAACAAAAGTACTCCTTTCCATTATTTGTTAACATGAATATTTTCACAACAGATATTGTTCAAGTGAGTCGTAATGGTTTTGATCGGAACCCGATGTTGATGGATTTTTCATTATCGCCGATCACGATCTATTGCAAAATCGGGCATGTAAATGCAATGCATCAGAGCTGACCTTTGGAGCAATCCCCTTCAGTCGATGCATAACTAACATCTAGCATTTAATTTGATAACATATTCCAGACGTAAATAATGCGTTTGGTTGGTTATTATAACATAATTGAGTAGCTGGTGGTATCGCCATTAAAGTTGACACATACATGTGCTGCCGAAATTGAATGTGAATTTGATCGCAGTTCTATTTTATTGTGTGACAGTTCAATACAATACCGTTGTGGTTTGTAAGATTTTAAAATAGGGTTTTTTCTTGAATGTGTGACCAATTTCAAGTCGACCCATACATATGCGGTCGACAAATTAATTTTCATTATTTTTACGTAGTTATTATAGTTATATAAGGGTAGAATTGATTGATTTAATTTTCAGTTTAACCTGCTATAATTTTTCTGTCTACAGAACAATAATTTAGGAGTTCTAAATGTTTTCGTTTTCAATGCATCTTCTTTTTATTGCACTTATTAAATGCCCAGAATTTTTTACTTTGTAAGTAAGTTCGAATTGCGTTTGTTTTTGTACTTTTTGTAACTTATCATATACCAAAGTATACCAGGACCTTATGTATCAACCATTTTTTAGCCTGTATAATTCAACGCCTAATAACTGGATATGCTCAACTTTCGTGTTTTCAACTGACAACTTATAGAATTATATGTTCAATCCGTTTTTCATTGACACTGGATATAGTGGCTAATTATTGCAACACATGACAGTGCCCAGGAGTGTATTTTATAAATTTTCAGATGTATGTCTATAATTGTATGCTGGTTGACTGTCCGTGATCGGTACGTTTGAATAAGCTGTCATGTGGAGTTGTTGTTGAATATTCTCTAAGTTAGTCGATGTCTTTCGTCCTGTCGATTCCACTGACATTCGAAAGAACTATTCAACTGAAAACAGATAATAAAACTGATAGATTTTTCAGTTTTCATAGCGTAACTTTTAAAAGCAGTAATATTAGGGGTGGACATTGCACTATAATGATTCTTAAAACAAACACATTTTGATAGCAAGGTTAAGTATATAACAACGATATAATATATAATATTAATATATTGTTATGGATTCCTTAGTGTATGTTTAGGTACACAGGATCTCTAATGTAACTCGACTTGCATGAAATTAACAAATACAAACGAAGCATGTTTAGACACAAAACCTGGATGAGGCAATCGCGGTGCGCTTATACATTTCCCCTCCATAAAACCTTCTTTGCAATACGTTGATGTCCATATTGCGTACTACGTATGCTATATTGGTTTTTATTGCACGCATATATAATAAATGTAACGCAAGAGCGTAAAAATCCTTAGACTTGAATCAATACATGCTACATATACACTTTTGGCATTGTTTATTTCTGAAAGTCGGCATGTAACATAATAACATGTAAATATCAGATATTTATCTGCGTAACATTCCACCAATGTAGATCAGGTCCGTAGGAAAAGGGGAAACTGCCCCCCGGGTAAACATGTTTAAGTCAAACAAAAAAAATTAACTGTTATTTCATTTGAACTAAAACTAATTTTCCGAAGCATTTAAATTATCGATGAACATTTTAATTAAATCATACTCAATACATTTCAGCTCCAGTAACCTGATTGTAAACAATAATTTTTTTTGTAACAACGGAATAAGTGATAAATTTACCTCTCAGCATTTAATGTTAACATAACTGGTGTACGTGATGTTTTTGTTTCCCTTTGGTCTTCACTTCACTTAATTTTTATGTGATAACTAAGGAAACAGCACCATTGTGACATAAACATAAACATTCTCAAACCTAAACTGCCAGAGGGGGAGGACGATCACCAATTCCGCGTCTCCCACCAATACCCCACTTTGTGGCGCGTGTTTTTCTTCGCAGAACTTTTCTTCATTTTTTTGTTAATTTAAAAATGCTGTTACGGGCCTGTAGACACATACTGCACTTTTGTTTTCACTAAATTTTACGTTTCAAATAGTTTACGAATGATAACTCATTGCACGCAAGTTAGCTTTACGTTTAGAGCACACCCACCTTTAATAGTTGATAAGTATATTAAAAATGATGATTTGGAATGAGATATTGATTTAAAAATTATTCTCCAATAGCGTTTCAAGTAAAATGCGTTGGCTGATATACGTCCCAGTCAACACATAAGCATGATATTCTTGTTGAGGCAATAGTTCAGGTGATTCTTTTTAAATCATTGCTGCATTAACACCGTGTCATTTTAATATTTAACATTCAAAGCGTTATCAACAAAGGATATATATAGCTGCAAACGATATTTGAACTAAATTTTTTTTATCCTATTATCTGTACTATTCATCCTGTATCTGTATTATTTGATCCTATTCATACTGTGTTTTATCACAACGGATGTCAGACGTAACGGAATTTCTAACGTATATGTTTGTAAGAAACATATGTGATTCAGCACTAGGATGGGGTATATGATGTTTGTGCTGATATGTACGTATATCATTAGGTCAAATACCTCAAGTTCTGCACTAAGTCTTACTGATTATAATGTGACTATAACCAATTCTATACCCCAAAAGTCTCCAAGAAGCTATTCTATGAGATTTCAGGTAACTATTGATAATTGTTGTTGTTGTCTGTCGCTTGGTTTCTGTATGTGTGTGTTTAGATTTACGAACTATTGATAATTGTTGTTGTTGTCAGTCGCTCGTTTTCTGTATGTGTGTGTTTAGATTTACGAAGATTTTTTCGCTTATTTTTGTCAAAATATCGTCCTTCCGATCCAGTATATGTTTCTCTATGTTAGTGTATGTATGTGACTTTCTCCTGTCGTTCTAACTCCCTTGTGTTTAATTCTTGCAATGATTTGGCGTTTTACTTGCCTCAATAACTAGAAACAAGCTTATGGTTGTGTTGGTCAATTCAGAAAGTTAAAACGTTAAAACCTTACAATGGTGCTTTTGTCGGAGGGGAAGCTAAGCTTATCATACGGTATGACAACTATTACAGTAATGTTATTTTACTGTTACCGTTTCATGTTTTTCTTTTAACTATGGAAAGGGTTGCAGTATATCAAAATAACTCGTCGGGTGACACACATCGACGTGTCGCAGGAAACGCTTATTTCTTTGCGGACTCAGGGTTTTGCTTCTTGTTGTTTTGATAGAAGTTAGTGATGTTTCCTTTTTAATGTTGTATTGTTATTGTTTTTTCTGTGCATGTCACACGTTCTCCTTTTATTTACCCGTTTGTCGTGTTTACTACTTTCTCCCTGTAGTCTTCTGTCGATATACTAGTATAGCTGAAAGATATTTGCACTTTTATGCAAAACAGCTTGTCGTTTGCACCTGTGTTGCCATCCACAGATAAAAACGGTCCTAAAATATTTGTTTTCAACAGTCTTATTTAGTTTATTGCTATTTCTATAATAGTTGTGAGTCTTGCGTAATACTCAATATTTTTTCTAAATTATTACAAAAAAATGATATTAGAAATGACCAAACAGGAGAAAATACTGTGATTAGCATATTTGAGATGGAATAACTTCATATACAACGATATTCAGTTATCATGTATAGGGACTAGCTGCATTGAAATTTTGGTATTTTCTTGTTAACCCTTTCGTATACCTCAAAAAACAAAAAGAGGAACAACAAGCAAACATATCTGGATCTTTTTAGAAGTGGTAGAAATCCCTGTGCAAGGGAGCTAACGTCACTAGAAGTGTTAACGCGAATGCTGTGATAAACATGTCAATTAAGAGAGATGCCGATGCACGTAAACATTATGATAAAAATAAAAAACTAGGAGTCCAACCTAAGGAGCTGACATTGATAGGAGTGTTAAAACGAGAGCTATGATAAACATGTCAATTAAGATAGATACTGACACGACCTAATATCATTATACAGATGTTTAGCTTTGTTAATGAGTAGAAATACAACAAAAGGTTGAAGCCATGTCATCAAAATGAAAATAACATATCTTAAATAAACAGTATCAGCTGTCTATGCATTGTCAGGAAAGTCATATTCTAGTATAAAGACACGTTCGTTCATTAGCAAACGTTTGCTTTTAAGTTTATGATAAAAGTTCTTGATGGGTTGTTCTTTTTCTGTGTGCGAGCAAAATGTTTATTTTATTTTCCAATGTCCGTGGACTTGCGTCTAATGAATATCCTTTTGGCTCGTCGCATTTACTTTTTGTAATGTTTGATAAAATCAAAAGACCTTCAGATATATGTTATCAATTAACTTGTGCAAATATTTGCGTAACAATATTTTATTATTTCTTTTTCAGTACAGATGTTCGAATATTGGTACACGATGTATTCTGCGTTTTCCCGCTCTGACAGGATGCGTTGGAATGTGCGGAAACGGAAGTGTACGTCGTTGTGTGACTACAAAAAGGAACGTTAATCGTTGCGTAGCAATAAGATTACAAGGAAAATAAAAACACCCACAAACTTACTTAAATATCAAAATTAACGGAAATCATACTTATATGTGTTTTACACGTTCGTATGTGTATTAAGTCTTTCTTGAATTGATGTGTGAACTTTACTTTACTATTTGTGTATTTTTTCGTAGTGTCATATTGGTAAGTTATAGTACTAGTAGACATGCTTTTTCACAATTGTAAGCATTTTTGGGTGGAAACTAGTCACACTCACTCTGTCTAAAATGAAATATGTATTGGTTAGACATATCTCGTGATTTTGTTATTTGTCCTTAACCACATTACCTGTCACTTCTGAGTTTGAGATCATAAAAAGGACATTATTTCATACTATCCCCACTGCTTTGCTTTCGTGTTACTGTTGCTGCTTATTTCTCTGTCCTGTCACTTTGGCTTTTTCTCTTTTTGTCTTTCGTCACAGTATAAGGGAAATAATATGATGATGTACGTCTTCTTACGATGGAACGAGTTAACATATACTGAATTGCCAAGTAAGCTTCGTAGCGTGTAACTGAAGCAGGAAAGCCTACTCATTCGAGTACACCTGGTTTCGCTTCTGATTTTTGATTAAAGCACTTAATATATATCTTTTATAGTTAAATAATTTTACTAAATTTTAGGGGTTTTTTCTGAGTCCCCTTCAACCCAATTTTCCCTAGGTTAGCCCATGTTTATGGACGTATGTCTTTTCAATATCTTCATAGTAAATGTGTCGTATTTCAGTGCTACTTCATAATTACAAGATTCTAAATATATATTTCGGCTCATTTTATCATGAGTTAATTCAGTTTTTAATATAAAATGTCGCCATTATCGTGTATACACATAAAGGCGAATTTGATTAAAAGTGATATATGAAGAAATGTTTTTACAACACAAAAAATTAGCATTCTCGCTGTATTAATTTTACACTGTAATAATACTTTTTGTTTAAGCAGTATATTGTTTGTATTTTTAAATCAAATATACCTTTCATTAACTTTTAAAACAATTAAATAAACGTATACTTTATGTGTCATATTCTTGTTTTTTAATAAAAAGAAGTTCGTGATATTTCATTTTGTGTTAATAAATGTATATTTTGTTATTTTTCAAAGTTCGTCTGAAACCCGCGACCGGTAACACTCGTATGTTGCAGGGGAGCTTTGTTTGTTTTCGCTAATTAGCGGAAATGTTGAAAACGAAAGCGGATGAAGTATTCTGCGAAATCTCTCTTCGTCGCTGATATGCGAGAACTACCATTACATACGGTATAGGTTTATTTCATAGAAATTATAGAAATTAAATCATATTTTCTAGAAATTATATAAATTAAATCATGTTTGATTTGTATTAACTTTAATTTATTTGTATATCATTTATACATATTGAGGAAATGGTGAAAACGAAAGCGGATAAAGTTTTTTTTTCTAGGAAATCTATCTTCGTGTCTTATATGTGCGAGAACTTAATTATAGTTGTAGAAATTCAACGATACTGTTTTAAATATTTGGATTTTATATTACCTTATTTTTTAATTGTGCTAGAATCTTGACCTGATTTCTAAAATTTTATTGGTAACGTTATGACGTCATAAATCTCTAAGGATTAATGCCATAAAACATAAAACATAAAACTCCCGCCATATCTCACAGGTTTTACATTTGGAGGAATCTTGGTCGATGTTTCATTTGATTTAAAACAAAAAGACGATGTATATCTATGTATTTAGCTTTACGTGTTAGAATTCCTTTAAAGTTTAACAAAGCATAATTGTTTAAAATATATTGCTTCAAAAAATATCAATGATAAAACAATACAGTCGTATCATACATATATGTATGGCATTGTCTCTTTTAAGTCAATAAATAGTGCATGATCATGATGATTTCATTTTAACTCATTTTTGCAATGTTTATATATTCAAATTCTAAATTGTAACCAATTTCTCAATAATGAAAAAATTATTAATAAAATCCTAGAGATGGTTCCATAAAATTTAAAATTGAATCTCTAATAGCAAGACATTGACCCTCATACTTAGTATACTTTGCTTTAATTAACTACTACAACTTTAAAACATTTAAGTTTTATAATCCTTTTAAGGTCACAAATTAAATAAGAAGAATCACACACTGTTTTAACGTTAATGTATCCCAGCAGCTTTGCTGCAATTTCTTGTTTCAGTGTGCTGCCAACGTTTTTCTCTCGTTTACTAATGTCCACGGACTGACGGCTTTTGAATATCGTCTTGATTTTTCGTATTTATTACGTTTTAACTTCTGTAAAACATTCTTATGTGTCTGTAAATATTTATATAATAATTGAACGCGTGTTCTAGTTTCATAATCATTGCTACATGTACAATTGTAAATTGTAAGATCACATAAAAAGAAACTTAAGTCAACTAGCGCTAACAGAATATTTGCTCCTTTTCATGTTTCCAGTTGCCTTTTGTAAATATGTATAAACGTTTTACTCGTTTGGATTTTTATTGACAATTGATGTT
>JAUMGZ010179392.1:0-14160 GCA_032359645.1 Pododesmus macrochisma | reverse complement strand
TACCAAACTCTCCAGAACATACTGGCCTTCTTAACACGAAAAAAGCATCTTGTCCACCAAACTCTCCAGTACATACTGGCCTTCTTAACACGAAAAAAGCATCTTGTCCGCCAAACTCTCCAGTACATACTGGCCTTCTTAACACGAAAAAAGCACCTTGTCCACCAAACTCTCCAGTATAAACTGGCCTTATCAATACGATAATAGCATCTTGTCCACCAAACTCGCCAGTACATACTGGCCTTCTCAGCACTATAATGACACCTTGTCCACCAAACTCTCCAGTATATATTGGCCTTCTCAGCACTATAATGACACCTTGTCCACCAAACTCTCCAGTATATATTGGCCTTATCAGCACTATAATGACACCTTGTCCACCAAACACTCCAGTATAAACTGGCTTTATCAGCACTTTAATGACACCTTGTCCACCAAACTCTCCAGTATATACTGGCCTTCTCAACACTAGCTACCTTATATGGTTGAATGCCTAAAATAAGTGTTATTAATGAAGCATTAAGTATTAGTAGTTCCACCTGGAATCCATGTTTAATCTTGGAATCAATTCAATTTTACAATAGTTTAAAAGAGAATGATAAGCTGTTATAATGGTTCATTAAAAAATGAAGATACCATTATCATCAAATATGTCCCTGTTATACCCAAGTAACAATAAATATCATGTTGCTTTTTTTTAAAAAAGAAAAAGTCACCAATGTTTCACCATATCACAACCAAACTGTGATGAAAGCTGTGATACAGCCACAACTGACAAGCTTTCAGCGGACTTCTCTCAATAACTTTGAGTTAGAAATTGGATATCTCCAGATAGCAATAATAGGAAAATTCAATACATGAGCCCACACATGGTCAATAAAGAAGTGCTTAAGTTACAGAAGTTTAATGAGGACAAAGCTGACATAAAGTACACCTAATGAGACATAAGTAATCCCAAAGGAAGCTCAAACAGTCTTCATATCAGGCTGACAAGACCACTGCACATTATATATATAATATATACATGGGAAGTGACAAGACAAAGATACCAGAAATAGGGTTTTATGTTATATCATAAAAACTTAGGCTTTTATAACTGACATGTGAAATTACCTAAGAAAATATTTTAATATTGACTTCCTTTTGAAACCCAGCAGGTAATTATCGACATATTCTACTACACTCTCTTAAAGATTACATCAGATTCCATGTTTATTATTTTCTTGGGGGGATAAAATATGTTCAAAATGGCAATAAAACAAGGCCATTGCATACTTTTTGTCTTTCATATTAGATAATAAAATTTCTTGACACTCACTTTGAACTAATTTCAGGAGATCTTTTGAATAATACTTTGATGATAATCAAAAAAATAAACTTGCTATTCACAAAAATAATTTATACAGCTGTCATCTGCTAGGGGTGATGCTATAAAGATTTTTAATCCTTTATTTCTTCAACACAAATTAATTCTTTGTAAATTAATGCAACCAGAAATCCATATGCATAGAAAATTTGAAAACCAATGATTATATGACAGAATTGTTCTATAAATGGACATATTTTGAAGGAAAGTCAATATTTAGGCCCATGTTAACATCACATATAGAAAGAATATCCCATAATGTCAGGTCATCAACATTCTTAAGTAAGCTTGATAACCAATAAACAGGATTTTCAAAATTATATTGTTGTTGCTAAGTAATAGGTATATTCACAAAGAAACTTATCAAGCAACACATAAATGCAGCATGCTTTAATGATATCATTCTAATATATTGGGTGAAGTACAAATAATTATAACCTGAAATCTTTTAATCTATCATGTTTGAAGGTCAAGTTCATATTAACCGTAGTTTTCTTAGAAAAAAACCTGATAGAAATATGTACAGCAAATTAATAAACATCAACAGCAAAGATATCCCAAATGTTCTTCTGAGACTTAATCACAAGCCAAAAATACGTTAAATATTGCTGAATATCAAGTATTATCATTCCTGACTCTTATATACATACCTGGTAGATGAGAAAATTCCAGTTGAAACACTTTTGTCAGGGCAGCTTGTGCTGCTCGTCCTTTGGCCATCTTCTTATTCCTCCCTGACCCAGTGAATACCTCCCCATCGACTGTGACATACATTTCAAAACTTTTTGAATGCTTCTCCCCACGCTCTCCTTTAAACTCATACTTAAGTCCAGGTCTGAGTTCATTTAAAATCATCACTGGATTTTTTCCATCTGACTGTGTAGGCAATATTGCCTTCTTCTTAGGTTTAGATGCAGAGGAACCATTTTGTTCTTGCATGGGCATCGTTCCCTCTTCACCATTACCTAACTGTTCGAAGTTATTAAACAGTACTTCAGTATGAGTTTTGTTAGCATCATCAGAAGTGAAATCATCTGCCACAGTCATCTGCCTTCCCATGGCCTTATGGGCTTCTGCTGCATTGGGAAATTGTACAAAGGACTTGAGAGCTTTCTCTGCAGCATGTAGCTTGGCAAGCTTCTTTGTTGTCCCAGCTCCTTCAAATATGGTTCCATTCACCTCCACAGACATGATGAAGGTGGGGGCATGCACTGGACCACTTTGGGAAATGAACCTAAACTCTAACCCAGGTTTGAGTTCATTCAGCTGCATGAGAGCATTCTTCTGGACTGGTGGCCCATGCAGCTTGCGGCGCTTACCCCCAGGACCACCATTGCCATGGTGACGCTTTCCTAACATATCACCTCCTAGATTTTCATCTGCAAAACATTAAGACATATTTCATATTAATTCACTAGCAAGGAATCCATGGGAAAACTATTTCAATTGAATAACATAATAATTCTGTGTATTCTTTGTTCCAACTTTCACAGAAATCAATTTTGACAAGATCATCATAACCTGTCAAGATCATCATAACCTGTCAAGATCATCATAACCTGTCAAGATCATCACAACCTGTCAAGATCATCATAGCCTGCCAAGTCTCCCCCATTTACACATTGTTCCCCAATGAAAATCTTAAAATTCCTTATGATTTTTTACTTAAATCTCCCCCATGAAACCTACAAATCTCCCTTATTTGAGGTTTTCAAAGTTGGCAGGTATGCAAGATGGCCTAAAAGTTACAGATAATTCCATTTCATATAATAAATAAAGTTTTCTATGTAACAGTTACAAAAATAAAACTTAAATTTGAAATTCCATGAAGCCACTTTAAAGTGGTTATTTAATTCATCACTGTTTTTTTTTTTTTTGGAAAGCTTAAATCACAGTTACAATTACTTTTATGTTGGAAAACAAGGCTTTGTATCTGACTTAAAAAATCTTTTGCTGTGGCAACATGTTTTTCAGGTTTTTATGTTCAGCTTGGCTCGAATAAAAAACATCTGTCACTGTGTTAATTATAACTTGTCAGGAATTAAATTTAGCTTGGATAAAGACCTGGCAGAGTTTTTTTTAATAGCAACCAAAAGCCTGAATAGGTAAAATTGTATGTATATCAGTGTAGCCCTACTCAAGAATCAACTTCTAATTATAACTGTTCAAGCAAGCATCCATATGTTGACTCAATCTTAATTTTGTTCTCAAGATAAAAAGTTTGATATTGTTTCTTTTATATCAAGTAAAATACAAGACCTATAATTGTCAGGTCACAGATATATACACCTCACTTGTCACAAGTTTATTGAAAAAGTTCTATAAATTGCATTTTCAAAAAATTTTCAAAAGATCACAGTGACATTATTCAAGTGTGCATCACTCTGCCATCCATGATGTATATGTGTACCAAATTTTTATAGACCATTGGTCAAATGTTGTTAAACATGTGCCCAACATTTTACAAGAAAAGAGGCAATACCTCTTGCAAAAGTCACAGTGATGTCATTTTAATAAGTGACACTTTGCTATGGCAAGAGCCATCTGTATACCAAATTTGATAAATTTAGCTCAAATATTGTTAAAGTTATAAGCTCTGTACAAGAAGAGGGACAATAACTCTGGAAAAAACACAGTGATGTCATTTATATGTGACACTCTGTTATGCTATGATGCATGTGTATACCAAAATTGGTAAATGTAAGTCAAATATTGTTGAAGAAATAGCCTGGATAAAAGGACCCTAACCAGAGGACCTTAAACCGCAAATATTTCAAAATTTGAAAATAAAACCTTTTTAACATTAAATCCTTACAAAACAAGCACAATAAAGAATGGTTGTATAAATATATATATATATATATATATATATGTGTGTGTGATAAACCTAAGTGAACGACAGTTATTGCAAATAAGACATTTACATCCAGTCTAAGTCACAAATACTTTACACTATATAACAATTGTCACCATCTTTTCTACTAATTCATTTTCGTCCTGATAAATCTTGTAATTCTTCCCATGACCTGGTGACAACCAAAAACAATTATGTGGCATTTTCACATGAAGCTGGTGTAACTGAAGACAGACATGCCAGTAAGCCTGCATAACCTACAGTGGATGGTCTATACATGTACCTCATTAATCCCCTGTAAATTGACTTTATTCTTCTGTATATATATATATATATATATATTATCTAATCATATCACACAAGAACATGCAATTGATATCAGAGATACAAGATATCCAACTATGGAGATGCTCATGTATATATTACTTCAGCATCAATATATGTCTACTGAATATATCAAATATTGAAGCATCATTCCATGTGTTTCATCTGTATTAACTGCTTATGTAGGAACATGTAACAAAGTTACACACAAACGTTACACACAATGTGTCAGAAAAACATGTTACAATGTTACATACAATGTGTCATGGCTAACAACACATCAGAACATGTTACAGTGTTACATACAATGTGTCATGGCTAACAACACATCAGAACATTTTACTATATTACATACAATGTGTCATGGCTAACAACACATCAGAACATGTTACAATGTGACATACAATGTGTCATGGCTAACAACACATCAGAACATGTTACAATGTTACATACAATGTGTCATGGCTAACAACACATCAGAACATGTTACAATGTTACATACATTGTGTCATGGCTAACAACACATCAGAACATGTTATCAAGTTGCATCCAACATTTTCTTACTGCTTGCCAATGTCCATGGACTTACGGCCTTAGAACATCGTCTTGGTTTTTCGATTTACTATTTCATTTTTTACAATGTGTCATGGCTAACAACACATACGACAATCTTATAATGTTACAAACAACATGCATGGCTAACAACACATCAGAAGAACATGTATTAGCAATAATATGTATTCAACTTTAAGTTTATCACAATTTATAGAGATGTCACTTTCTGTATGTATCACCACCGTATGACACATTTCATTTTCAACTGGTGCCATCGTAAAAATGTTATTTTGTGTATTCCAGTTTGATACCACTTATGAAGCTATTTGTCTATAAATTTTGACAATTCAATAGTAAAAATGTCAGTTTCATACAATAATAATTTAGCATGATTAAGTGTGTTTTGATTTGTGGGGCCCTACATACAACATCTTCACAATATTTTTTATATTATTACACAGCTATGATCTAACAGCCTCGATTTACTATGGCCACACAATGATATCTTTATCACCCACATCAAATCCTCGTTAAAATCACAACAGAATTTTTAATAATGCAAATATTGAATGCACACAGTTAATGAGACTTCATTATACACCCTCCAGAATTGAGCAATAGCTATAATGACTGCATGATATAACTATAAGATCGTTGTAAGAACTACAATAAATATAAAGTATGATATTAAAACATGAACACCAGATGTACCCCTATTGTTACATACAAAGACATAAAAATACACTGCTGACCTTTACACAAAGGATGTATTAATAACTTTAATAACTGCCATGATAAGATGATACTGGTACTGCAAGATATCATCCTTCCTCTTGGTCTGTAACGCCAGATAGAAATTTCATTTTAGATTAAACAAAGATTTCATAAATCGAATCTCAAAAACTAAAGCACCATGTCCTCCTTTCTGCTTCAAAAATTTTCAAATCTAAAACCAACAGCAAAACATCTCTGGCCCATGATGGACCTCAATGTGCACGCCTGATAATATGTGTTACTTATTTCTAATGCAATTTGCTGTTATCAAACTCCCTTTTGATTTACCATCAACAATGTATATATATGCTATGAAAGAAATACTACCATCTTTATTGCTTACCACGATCTTCTGTTGAAGCGAGCCAATGACACAAATGATTTACTTTTTACAGATATTTTTAATATAAGCCTTGACATGAGCTCAATAAACATTAACAAGATAAAAAAAGAAAGCTTACAAGATCATAAGTCTTTGTGCATTTTTCTGATCCCATGGTGGCATTTTTTTTAACTTATATATCCCTTTTTTTTTAACCTCTATACAATTAATCAAGATTCAGCAATGCTGACCTCAAGGTTATGAAACCACATGCTTAGAGCAATACTCAAATTTAAAATAGCATTCTATTTATTCAACAGTAATATAAGTCTATATTGAACCCTCACATCAGGTGCACAAATTACAGTTTAAACAACAAAAATAACAGTCTTTTCAGAGTGACTCACCCAAAAATAGATATAATTCTGAATTACCATGTCTTTAAATATATTATACCAAGTTTAACTTCGTCACAGTGGTCAAGCATTTTTTGAGTTGGTAAGTGAAGATATTAAAAGTTTCCACATGAGAAAGGCTATGAGAGTATATATAACACAGTATTGATTGTTGGTATCTTTCATGTCAAGTAACTAATGCACCAGTCAATCGTTAAACAAGCAAACACATGTTCCAAACTCATTTTTCTTCAATATGTGACATTATATTGAGAAGTTTCAAACTGTGATTAATGTGTAAAAGACAAGCTGTGCTGTCACAACATCTTAATGACTTCATGCATATTTAATCTCTGATATATTACCTTAAGGACGTTTTGTCTGAGCTCTACTCTCCTGATTTATACAGATGACTGTTTGCCTACAACCTGCTAACAATATATTGCTAACTTCTCTTTTCAATCAATTGTTCAGTTTCAAATAAATAAATATATATAACTTGAAAAAAGATAAAATCATGTAATTGTTCTTTAGCATTGCTAACCAGAAACATTCACCAGATATTTATAAAAAAAAAAATCCGACCGACCGACAGACAGACAGACAGACAGACAGACAGTGACAGGCGGCAGGGCAGGGCAGGGCAGGCAGACAGCGAGGGGGTGATTTTTGTTGTGATGTGACTAGACAGTGTCTATTCATGTCAAGATGTAACTGCAGACAGAGGTGATGGTGACAGCAGCATGTTACAGTGTATGTTCTACTTGATTATTGTACACCTGGCATCTCAAATCCATAACTTCATAGTCACAGATTGTCTATTGTATGCTTTTCTTTGCTTGATAACACATGCTAGCAAATCAATGGTCCATATAGACAAAATAGAGTGATTTATTACAGGAGTGATCTGAAATGTTCAAGTACACCTCATAGAAAATCAATTTCACAGTCATACAAAAAACAGCATCAAATATTCTAGACATTCTATTTTTAGGTAGGTCGCCACTCACATTTGTAACTCTAACTCCTCTGGCGTTTTCCTAAGTAATACATTAGAAATTTGTTTGCCCATTGACCCTATATTTCTGATAGTATTCTTAAAAAAAACAACCTTATATACCAATCTACCAAAAAAAATTTGATTGTTAAACTCTTTCCCTATTATTCCTGGCACAAAAATAATCAACTTTTACATATATTACTTCCTGCCAAAATTTAAAATGCTTATATCTCAAAAACAAGACCATTGACCTATCCTTAGTTTTGCATAATTGGAAAGCATTTATGTCAATTGACTTAATTCATGAACATCAGCCAATCTGTAATACAATCCTTCATACTAGCTAGAAAACTTCCTTAATACAAATAAATTCAAACTTTGGAATTTGTGCTTAAAAATGAACATCCTTACTCTAGATCTGCACTATTAAAATAAGCCTGTTTGAAGTTTTCATTACAATATCTTAAAGTAAGAGCTAGTAGTATTTAAACTCAAATTAACCATAGTAAAACATGAAAGCATGCACTGATAATTTCTTAAAAGAATTATTTGTATATTCAATGCATTATGCTCTACCTGTAGATGCAAGACATATCTATATGTTTATGTACCTTTTTACTTGTGTACTTATAACAGATCTTCATTTGCATATACATAACTACACGTCACACACTGTCATGACAAAGTGGATTTTTTTAAAACTAATTATGTACTGTAGTTAGTAGCTAGGCTTCTCCCTTTTTTATAAAGACATGCTCATCTTTGACAAATGACAGCACAGCTGATGTTCAGTAGTAGATGCTAGGATAAAGTACTATCAAATCACTCAAAATCATAAAAACGTAAAATGTACTTCAAGAGTTACCTTGCAGTAGCAGTGTTATTTACAGTCAGTGTTCATATTGATGAGATCTATGTTTGAAGAATCAGTCAGAAGGGAATTACAGGGCTAAGTGAGATATGGGTGCATGACTTACCATTGCCACAGCCAAAAAACAAAAAAGCAGACAATAAGAAAGTAATTTATCAATGTGCACTTAATTTCCCTGGAGTCTTCCACAAAGGGATGTCTACCACTATCACTTACTAGCCAGAGAAATGTATTAACTAAATGTCTGTATAGTTTACAGCTAAATACATACATAGATTGATGAAAATCTAAACTAGCTATCAAGTTTACACTTGAATGCTACACAGAGCATCTTAACAGCATCAATGTTAATGCATTCTCCTATATTCTACTTTTGACATTTTGATAAATTTCTGATAGTTCTTTCTTGTATAATAAATATCTGCCTAAAATGGTTTAAATCAAGTTAAAACAAAGAGACAATTAAATGTCCACAAGAGAAGAGTAGACAATCTACATTATAAATTATAGAGTTAGTATATGGTACAATATGTACCCTATAGTCTTATAAACAACAAATGGATTTACAGAAACACAGATCCCAAATGATGACAAATTGCAGACAGACATTTAGAATTTACAGATGGAGTAGCAGTATAAAGGCCTAATGATTTACCTAATCAGTCTTGATACTGAATAGCATGCTAATGAAGACAATAGAAATCTTATAAACAAAGCCTATGTTCATTCTCAAACTCAGTGATTTGTTTGAGAAGAGAAGGTTTTATAATGCTTGTTTGCAATTTCTAATTAGCTGATCTTACGTATGTGGACTTTAAGGAAGGACACTTATTGTCTCTTTGTTAGTAAATGCATATATATCTTGATTATCATGAATTTCTTTATGTATTAAGATGCTATTGTTAACATAATCATAAGGCATATTCATTAATTGACTTTATATTTTTCTATTAATTATTTAGTTTAAAATAACTAGCAAGAGACAACTAATAAGCAACCAATATGTCACCAGCTTGCCACCCAAAAGGGTCAAACACCTCAAAACAGTCTAACACATGTATACCTTTTTAATTTGGTCCTATATATACATTTTCATTTTTACCTTCCCTCTTTTGGCTTCCCAACCTTGATTTGTCTAGATCTTGTCTATTCTAAATCTATTTATTTTCCCTTTCCAATTCTTTAATGACAGTTGATTAGGGTTATGAGGGAGGTCCTCTCACTCATTTGGTTGGTTATGGATCATGAGGGAGGTCCTCTCACTCATTTGGTTGGTTATGGATCATGAGGGAGGTCCTCTCACTCATTTTGTTTGGTTTGAGTCATGAGCGAGGTTCTCTCACTCATTTGGTTGGTTATGGTTCATGAGGGAGGTCCTCTCACTCATTTGGTTGGTTATGGGTCATGAGCGAGGTCCTCTCACTCATTTGGTTGGATTGAAGTGACTTGGTTCTCTCACTCATTTGGTTAGTGTTGGGTCATGAGCGAAGTTCTCTCACTCATTTGGTTGGATTGAAGTGACTTGGTCCTCTCACTCATTTGGTTGATTATGGGTCGTGAGGGAGGTCCTCTCACTCATTTGGTTTGTTATGGGTTTTGAAAGAGGTCCTCTCATTCCTTTGGTTGGTGTGAAGTGACTTGGTCCTCTCACTCATTTGGTTTGGTATGGGTCATGACCGAGGTCCTCTCATTCTTTGGTTGGTGTGAAGTAACTAGGTCCTCTCACTCATTTGGTTGGTTATGGGTTATGAGCGAGGTCCTCTCACTCATTTGGTTGGTTATGGGTCATGAACGAGGTCCTCTCATTCATTTGGTTGGTTATGGGTTATGAGCAAGGACCTCTAACTCTTATGGTTGTTTTGAAGTGACTTGGTCCTCTCACTCATTTAGTAAGGTATGGGTCATGAGGGAGGTCCTCTCATTCATTTGGTTGGTTATTGGTCATGAGCGAGGTTGTCTCACTCATTTGGTTTGTTATGGGTTATGAGCGAGGTCTCTCACTCATTTGATTGGTTATTGTTCATAAGCGAGGTCCTCTCACTCATTTGGTTGCTTTGAGTCATGCGCGAGGTCCTCTCACTCATTTAGTAAGGTATGGGTCATAAGCGAGGTCTTCTCATTCATTTGGTTGGTTATGGGTCATGAGCGAGGTCCCCTCACTAATTTGGTTGGTTATGGGTCATGAACGAGGTCCTCCCATTCATTTGGTTGGTTTGAAGTGACTTGGTCCTCTCACTCATTTGGTTGGTTATGGGTCATGAGCAAATTCCTCTCACTCATTTGGTTGGTTATGGGTCATGCAAGATGTCCAACCATTCATTTAGTAGGTGTGAAGTGACTTGGTCCTCTCACTCATTTAGTTAGTGTTGGGTCATGAGCGAAGTTCTCTCACTCATTTGGTTTGTTATGGGTTATGAGCGAGGTCCTCTCTCTCATTTGGTTGGTTATTGGTCATGAGCGAAGTCCTCTCACTCATTTGGTTGGTTTGAAGTGACTTGGTCCTCTTACTCATTTGGTTTGGTATGGGTCATGAGCGAGGTCCTCTCACTCATTTGGTTGGTTATGGGTCATGAGCGAGGTCCTCTCATTTATTTGGTTGGTTTGAAGTGACTTGGTCCTCTCACTCATTTGGTTTGGTATGGGTCATGACCGAGGTCCTCTCATTCCTTTGGTTGGTGTGAAGTGACTTGGTCCTCTCACTCATTTGGTTGGTTATGGGTTATGAGCAAGGTCCTCTCACTCATTTGGTTGGTTATGGGTCATACGGGAGGTCCTCTCACTCATTTGGTTGGTTATGGGTCGTGAGCGAGGTCCTCTCTGTCATTTGGTTGGTTATTAGTCATGAGCGAGGTCCTCTCACTCATTTGGTTGGTTTGAAGTGACTTGGTCCTCTTACTCATTTGGTTTGGTATGGGTCATTAGCGAGGTCCTCTCACTCATTTGGTTGGCTATGGGTCATGAACGAGGTCCTCTCTTTTATTTGGTTGGTTTGAAGTGACTTGGTCCTCTAACTGATTTGGTTTGGTATGGGTCATGACCGAGGTCCTCTCATTCCTTTGGTTGGTGTGAAGTGACTTGGTCCCCCCACTCATTTGGTTGGTTATGGGTTATGAGCAAGGTCCTCTCACTCATTTGGTTGGTTATGGGTCATGAGGGAGGTCCTCTCACTCATTTGGTTGGTTATGGGTCAAGAACGAGGTCTTCGTACTCATTTGGTTGGTTATGGGTCATGAGCGAGTTCCTCTCACTCAGTTGATTTTTTATGGGTCATGAGCGAGGTCCTCTCACTCATTTGGTTGGTTATGGGTCATGAACGAGGTCTCTCACTCATTTGGTTGGTTATGGGTCATGGGCGAGGTCCTCTTACTAATTTGGTTGGTTTGATGTGACTTGGTCCTCTCACTCATTTAGTAAGGTATGGGTCATGAGCGAGGTCTTCTCGTTCATTTGATTGGTTATGGGTCATGAGCGAGGTCCTCTCACTCATTTGGATGGTTAAGGGTCATGATCGAATTCCTCCTACTCATTTGGTTGGTTTGAGTCATGAGGGAGGTCCTCTCACTCATTTGGTTGGTTAAGGGTCATGATCGAATTCCTCCTACTCATTTGGTTGGTTATTGGTCATGAGGGAGGTCCTCTCACTCATTTGGATGGTTAAGGGTCATGATCGAATTCCTCCTACTCATTTGGTTGGTTATGGGTTATGAGGGAGGTCTTCTCACTCATTTGGTTGGTTATGGATCATGAAGGAGGTCTTCTCACTCATTTGGTTGGTTGTGGGTCATGAGGGAGGTCCTCTCACTCTTTCTGTTTGTTATGGGTCATGAGGGAGGTCCTCTCACTCATTTGGTTGGTTATGGGTCATGAGCGAGGTCCTCTCACTCATTTGGTTGGTTATGGGTCATGAGGGAGGTCCTTTCACTCATTTAGTTAGTTTTGAGTCATGAGGGAGGTCCTCTCACTCATTTGGTTGGTTTGAGTCATGATCGAATTCCTCCTACTCATTTGGTTGGTTATGGGTCATGGGCGAGGTTCTCTAACTCATTTGGTTGGTTTGATGTGACTTGGTCTTCTCACTCATTTAGTAAGGTATGGGTCATGAGCGAGGACCTCTCACTCATTTAGTTAGTTTTGGGTCATGAGCGAGATCTTCCCACTCATTTTTTTTGTTTATGGGTCATGAGGGAGGTCCTCTCACTCATTTGGTTGGTTATGGGTCATGAGCGAGGACCTCTCACTCATTTAGTAAGTTTTGGGTCATGAGCGAGGTCCTCTCACTCGTTTGGTCGGTTTTGGGTCATCAGGGAGGTCCTCTAACTCATTTGGTTGGTTATGGGTCATGGGCGAGGTCCTCTTACTAATTTGGTTGGTTTGATGTGACTTGGTCCTCTCACTCATTTAGTAAGGTATGGGTCATGAGCGAGGTCTTCTCGTTCATTTGGTTGGTTATGGGTCATGAGCGAGGTCCTCTCACTCATTTGGATGGTTAAGGGTCATGAGGGAGGTCCTCTCACTCATTTGGTTGGTTATGGATCATGAGGGAGGTTCTCTAACTCATTTGGTTGGTTATGGATCATGAGGGAGGTCCTCTCACTTATTTGGTTGGTTTAAGTCATGAACGAGGTCCTCTCACTTATTTGGTTGGTTATGGGTCATGAGCGAGGTCCTCTCACTCATTTGGTTGGTTATTGGTCATAAGCGAGGTCCTCTTACTCATTTGGTTGGTAATGGGTCATGAGCGAGGTCCCCTCACTCATTTGGTTGGTTAAGGGTCATTAACGAGGTCCTCTCACTCATTTGGTTGGTTTGAGTCATGAGCGAGGTCCTCTCACTCATTTGGGTTGTTATGGGTCATGAGCAAGGTCCTCTCACTCATTTGGTTGGTAATGGGTCATGAGCGAGGTCCTCTCACTCATTTGGTTGGTTATGGGTAATGAGCGAGTTCATCTCACTACTTTTGTTGGTTATGGGTCATGAACGAGGTCCTCTCATTCATTTGGTTGGTTTGAAGTGACTTGGTCCTTTAACTCATTTGGTTGCTTATGGGTCATGAGCGAGGTCCCCTCACTCATTTGGTTGGTTAAGGGTCATGAGCGAGGTCCTCTCACTCATTTGGTTGGTTTGAAGTGACTTGGTCCTCTCACTCATTTGGTTGGTTATGGGTCATGAGCAAGGTCCTCTCACTCATTTTGTTGGTTATGGGTCATAAACGAGGTCCTCTCATTTATTTGGTTGGTTTGAAGTGACTTGGTCATCTCACTCATTTGGTTGGTTATGGGTCATGAGCGAATTCCTCTCACTCATTTGGTCTGTTATGGGTCATGAAAGAGGTCCTCTCTATCATTTGGTTGGTGTGAAGTGACTTAGTCCTCTCACTCATTTGGTTGGTTATTGGTCATGAAGGAGATCTTCCCACTCATTTTTTTGGTTATGGGTTATGAGGGAGGTCCTCTCACTCATTTGGTTGGTTATGGGTCATGAGCGAGGACCTCTCACTCATTTAGTAAGTTTTGGGTCATGAGCGAGGTCCTCTCACTCGTTTGGTCGGTTTTGGGTCATCAGGGAGGTCCTCTAACTCATTTGGTTGGTTATGGGTCATGGGCGAGGTCCTCTTACTAATTTGGTTGGTTTGATGTGACTTGGTCCTCTCACTCATTTAGTAAGGTATGGGTCATGAGCGAGGTCTTCTCGTTCATTTG
>JAUMGZ010179381.1:0-14162 GCA_032359645.1 Pododesmus macrochisma | reverse complement strand
AACGGAAGACAGACAAAGACCAAGGACAACAGTCAACAAACTACCGACAACAGACAATAGACTAAAACAACAGACAGCAGTCAACAAACTTCTGACAACATACAACGGACGACAGACAAAGACCAACGGGCAGCAGTCAACAAACTACTGACAACAGGCAATGGACAACAGACAAACGCAACGATCAGCAGTCGACAAACTACTGACAACGGGCGATAGACGACAGACATAGACCACGGACAACAGTCAACAAACTACTGACAACATACAACGGAAGACAGACAAAGACCAAGGACAACAGTCAACAAACTACTGACAACATACAACGGACGACAGACATAGACCAAGGACAACAGTCAACAAACTACTGACAACATACAACGGAAGACAGACAAAGACCAAGGACAACAGTCAACAAACTACCGACAACAGACTATAGACTAAAACAACAGACAGCAGTCAACAAACTACTGACAACATACAACGGACGACAGACAAAGACCAACAGATAGCAGTCGACAAACTACTGACAACAGGCAATAGACGACAGACTAAGACAACAGACAACAGACAGCAGTCAGCAAACTACTGACAACAGACGACAGACAAAGACAACGCACAGCAGTCAACAAACTACTTACAACATACAACGGACGACAGACATAGACAACCAACACCAGTCAACAAACTTCTGACAACAGAAAACGGACAGCAGACAAAGACAAAGGACAAAAGTCAACAAATTTCTTAATACAGACAACTGACAACAGGCAAAGACAACAGACAACAAACTACTGACAACATACAACGGACGGCATACATAGACAACAAGCAGCAGTGACTCTACCTAAAACAGACAATCGACCAGACAACGGACGACAGACTAAGACAACATACGGATTTCAGCAAACTACTGACAACAGACAGCTGACGACAGACATAGACAGCAGACAGCATTCAACAAACTACTGACAACAGACGACAGACAAAGACCAACGGACAGCAGTCAACGAACTACTGACAACAGACATCGGACAACAGACAAACACAACGGTCAGCAGTCGACAAACTACTGACAACGGAAGACAGACAAGGACAACAGACACCAGTCAACAAACTACTGACAACATACAACGGAAAACAGACAAACGCAACGGTCAGCAGTCGACAAACTACTGACAACGGACGATAGACAAGGACAACAGACATCAGTCAACAAGCTACTGACAACAGACAACGGACAGCAGTCAACAAACTACTGACTACAGAGAACGGACGACAGGTAAGGACAACAAACAACAGTCAAAAAATTACAGACAACAGACAACGGACGCCAGACAAAGGCAACAGTTAACCTACCAACAGTCAATTGACGGCTAACAACTGAAACCAGACACATAATTACAGACGAAAGACAATGGACGGCGGACAACAGACGTAGGACAAACGACCGTAACGGAGGAGTAGACTGATATTGATGGGAAAAAGATCTGTCACAACATCAAATCGGTATTATGATTTTACAAAAGCATATGCATTATGTGAGACTGTCAACTAAAGCTTAGCTCAACATACGGTGAAACGCAGTATAAATTGCATGTATCAATTTCCTATTATTTCACAGTTGCGGTATATTGTAAAGGGTACAGTTAACAATGTATTGTTGAACCCACCCTGTCATTAACCCTGGCTGTGTGATATTGGATTTATAACCCTGACTGTGTGATATTTGATTTATAACCCTGCTGTCATTGTTATATCTCATCTTAATATGATGTCGTTAATTCTAAACTATGTTTTGAATACCTTGTACTAGAACACACAGTTTGAATGGACAGATGCTGTGACTTCGGGCATTTGAGAACACATTGAAGCATGCTAGGAAAACTTTTAATTTCAATAATTATTTTGAGATTAATGGTTCATGTGCGTTTGTCATTTTAATTAAATCTTAGTCATAAACAGTAACAATTAAGATTATGACCGTATGTTACAGTTATGATCCGAGGAGCTACTATTACACGTAATCAGTTATCGTTGTCCTGATGACATAAGTAAGAGGCACTCACACTCCAGTAACCACCATCACCATTCATTCATACAGTAAGGAGCACTTCACACGAACAATAACGCTCTGTACTAACAAGGTTTTACTCAATTAATTGAAGATATAGAACAGACGGTCTTGTATAATTTGTCTGCTCATCTAATATTCATACAATCTTCAAAAACATTCGACCGGAAAATTAATCTCTGATGTTTTCATTTTTATAAGTTCTAACGAGCAGCACACCATATTGTATGCAATAATAAACCGCTGGTATTTACCCATTGATTCGTCTGCTTGCCTGCACGCGAGCGCGAGGGACATATCACGTGACGCGCGAAAAAGAACGTCTAGTTTCAACTTCACCAGCTCTCTTTAATGCCGCTGTTGAAAAGACCAAGTGCATTTTCTTTGGGATTTTCGTACACAATGTAACTTTTGCGAATATTGGCATTATCTATTGTTTTTGGGATTTTATCTGAGCACTGAATATATTTTTGACAGGTATGTAAATATGCATCCTATTTATTGTTAATAATTTATACGTACTTTACAAAATAAAAGGTAGGGTTGCAAACTATTTCACATTTTATTTATAATAACAATTTCATAGTTTCTTTAAAAAGTTTACAATTATATTTATTTGAAGTCTAACTTTAAGTTTACATAGTGTTTATTTGAAGTCTAACCTTAACACGGCTATGCGTGTTGATGTTTGTTTTTTATGTTTATCTCAAACTTATCGAATGTGAAGTGCATAGAAATTGATTTATTGCCAACTATTAACCTATAGAACACGCGTTATTCTACTTTATGATACACCATAGTGTCAGTTTAACGTTACAGCACAGTGTCAGAAATGTTACGTCTTTATTGCCTGTTTAAGTTGATGGAAGATTTCTGTTTTCGTATTTGTATCACAACTTGACTGGTTTATTTTTTTCTGTGTGTTCTGCTATCAGTAGATTTTAAAGCGATACAGAACACAAGTCCGTTTCGGTCAATATCATTTAAGATAACTGAATAAGACGTAATATTGGACAAGACTTACTAAGTAATATCTTCCTCATCAACCACCGTGCCAGATGGAGACACGTAATTAACTTATCTATTCTTCCCAAATGCACATTAATATCCTCAATTGTGTTTTATTTGACATAGACCATACATATTGAAACAGTGGATTATTGTCATAAACTATATGGCAATCCTTATTTAATTGACATGATTAAATAGGTTATTCCGGTGGGAAGGCGTTTAAATCCCGGCCGCAACACTTTTAAGACGTTACAATTAGGTAATCCTTTCGCTCCCTGTTTAGCGCTCATCGTTACTGGGTATGGGAGAAGGGCTGGTTGGCTCGGTTTCAGGATGATTAGACTGAATGAAATATCATGTCAATTTGTCTTCTGTTTGATGAGACTGCCATCAGTGTGCACTGTCACAAGCAGACGTCGGCTTGATATGACCTAGACATGACTTGAAGGGATGCTCTCTCTCTCTCTCTCTCTCTCTCTCTCTCTCTCTCTCTCTCTCTCTCTCTCTCTCTCTCGTATTCGCAGGAGTATTCTCAATTGTGTTATATTTGAGATAAACCGTACTGGCGTACATATTGAAACAGTGGATTATTTTTATAAAGCATATTAGCATTCCTTATACAATTGACATGATTGATTAATTGAAACAGGATTCTTAGAAGTCTTGGCACTGTCTGAGAACAATTAGCCATGTCACTTCACACTTACATTACAGTGCATTCTCTATTGGCAGAAGTTCATGCACACGGTTATGAGGTTAGCAGAGCAACATATCTTTTCTATTAACAGAGGTAAACCACACAAATAGTGTCAACCCACATATGTCATTGATAATGATTGGTAAACCCACAATGCACCACAAATTGCACATTTTATTAATATAATTAATAAACATAAGACCACACGTAGAGCATACACAAAGATGACGTTCCAGAGATAACCAATGGTGTTCTAGTATATCGTCTGCGTTGCGGAAGGTCGTGGGTTCGATCGTCGGCCGCGTCAACCCAAAGACGTTACTGCTAAAGCACTCATCATTTCTGAATAGGAGAATGATTGGTTAGCTCGGTGTCAGGGTAATTTGATCAATGTTTGCCGTATCATGTCAATATATCTGCAGTGTGATATTTAAGGGAGACAGCACTATAAGAACGCAACCAAGAGACAATAAAGGTCTTAATCAAATAGAAACACAATCAATTTTTACACACACAAAAAGCCCGGCCAAAGTCTAATTCAAACAAAACTACCAATAATCCGCCAACTAGAGAAATCACACAGCTTAAGTCTAATTCAGTTACAGTTATTATCAATTCTTGCACAATAAACAGCCAGTCTAAATCAAACAGAACTGGCCTCATTACTTTAGCAAGAGACAACCACAGTCAAAATCAAACAGAACTGGCCTCATTACTTGAACAAGAGATAACCACAGTCCTAATCAAAAAGAACTGGCCTATTATCTGAACAGGAGACAACCACAGTCTTTATCAATCAGAACTGGCCTCAATACTTTAGCAAGAGACAACCACAGTCAAAATCAAATAGAACTGGCCTCATTACTTGAACAAGAGATAACCACAGTCCTAATCAAACAGAACTAGCCTATTATTTGAACAGGAGACAACCACAGTCATTATCAAACAGAACTGGCCATATTACTTGAACAAGAGACAACCACAGTCAAAATCAAATAGAACTTTTCTCATTACTTGAACAAGAGACAACCACAGTCAAAATCAAACAGAATTGGCCTCATAACTTGAACAAGAGATAACCACAGTCTTAATCAAACAGAACTGGCTTCTTTACTCGAGCAAGAGACAACCACAGTCTAAATCAAACAGAACTAGCCTATTATTTGAACAGGAGATAACCACATTCAAAATCAAACAGAACTGGCCTATTATTTGAACAGGAGACAACCACAGTCTAAATCAAACAGAACTTGCCTCATTAATTGAACAATAGACAACCAAAGTCTTATTCAAACGAAACCGTCATTTATTACCGCACTTGAGCGGCCAGAGTCTTAATAAACAAGAACTAACAAAAACGGTCATCTGCTGGGTCGAACAATTGGACAGGCCACAAACATACCAATCAATAACGGACAATGGTCCTAGATTTAGGACGATTTTTGTTATATTATTTATTTTATTGGAGTTAAATATCTCTTTCAACTCATGTCTTGGTCTTATCGAAACGATGTGTATTTGTGACAGTGCGAGATTTCGTGTTATATTTACATTTACGATGTATTCTCTCTATATAAACAATTATTTATTATAGCAATTGTCTGTTGTTTATTTTAGCATAACTCTGGCGTAGTAATATTGAAAACGTACCGTAGTACTTGTTCATTCCTCAGCGCACACTTTCACGTTATCAACGATTAATTGTTATTTTTTAATTGTAAAGTTGTTAATTAACATGTTTGAGACCATTTTTATTATTCAAATTAAATATGTATAAAACTATAATTCATTTATATTTATTCCCCCCAAACACTCTTTCGTTGCTAAGGAAGCGTACATACACAAGTCATCCACGTTAGCTTTTCCGACAAATACACTTACGGCGGCTCATTTCAATTACTAAAAAAGGAATGTGTTGTGGTAAAGAATAAATGCGCATTATTCAATTTGTCTGCTCGCATGTTCAGAATTATAGCACCATAAACGTCAACAGATAACAGTTTAATGCTTAAGTCTCACTGAAATATCATTTCATTCGGTCACATTATCGTGACACCGAGACAGCAAGTCCTTCACCTACCCAGGATGCAGGGAGCGAGAAGATTACCTAATTTTCACATCTTATGTCTGACGAGGTAAAAGATGGGACACGTACCTCCCGCACATGAAGCAGACGCTCGTACCAGTGAACTACCGCGGCGGTCCATATTTCGGACGAAATACAAAGTATAAAATTAAACTGTCATTATTTTCAACCTTTCCTTATAACAATTCTTTGTAGAGAACATGATTTGGTTAAAATTAATATAATAACAGATGCAGGTATTTATTGATTATTTATAATACGGAAATATAAAGAACAGACATTTGGAATCTATGTCAGTATGGTACTATTCTCATGTGTTTTTAAACTAAAACGGGACAACGTAGCGAACACATGTTGTGGGTCCTGAACCAAAATACTGTAAATTCTCCCAAAGAAACATATTAAACACCAAGCAGATTGTGTTAAGAATTTGTTTAAAACAGTAAAAACAAACAGACGAACAAAAACAAACAAAAGTACGTAAAAGCAAGCACGCAGATATAAATCATGAACTTCCGACTAAACTGGAAGTAAAACAAATACTTGGTACATATCAAATACTTTGTACTAACGGTGACAATATACAACTATTATTTCCCTAAATAATTTCACGATGAACCTCGTGGACTGATTATCTGAGTACTGGTTAGCAATATTTATGCGAAACAACGTTGACCATGATACTTCTTGTATGCAGGAAACATGAAGAGTTTATCAATATTCCCATTGTAAAGAACTCTATCCTCGCAGACTTGTAATCAGCACGACTGTTACACATGCAGTTTATTCATAGTAAATGGGACGCATTGAAATAAACGTTCTCTACATGTGAAATATGGAACAATTTAATCTAGATAGAGATCTCATATCTGGTAAACGCTCGTCATAGGGCTGATAGCGAACAATATCGTTCGGAACATCTCGGACGAGGTACGCTCTTTCGGGGAGTTCTGATAGCGAACAATATATATCTGACGTTATAAATGATTTGATTGATAATGACATGGTCTGTCAGCTGGCACTGTTGATTAAATTTCACATACCAAAACACTTCTCTGAACTCTAGTCTAGAGGTCACCACGTCAACAACAAGTAGTCAGGTTGTCTACTGAGTTTTTATTGGTTTGGATTTGGTCGCACTGTCTACAGAATTTGTTGGTTTGACCATGGTCAGATTGTCCACTGAACAGATTGTCCACTGAATTCTTACTTCTATGGACATTTGTTATCCTACAACTCCATAATAAGATATTTTAGATGTCCATAAAGGGAAATGGAATTTGTTTAAGCCCAAGTTACTTTGTTTTGTCAATTTAATATGGATCGTCTTTTAGTGCTTTTTTATGTTTGCCCTTAATTGTAATGAAACTTTTCATTGCTTTTAGAACGAAGAACACGATAAATATAAGATGTTAAGAATTTCAGATTTATTCACAATTATTTCACGGTTTAAAAGACGGCATTCCTGTAATACTGTACCTGCGTTGTTTTTACATGTTCTTCTGAGATATGAGGATTTATCTGGCGGACACATGGTGCAAATTGAATGAGAACGTTGTCTCTGTCTCTATCCCACGCCCCGCGCGATTGTTTTTGCTGAGCTGTAAATAAAAAACCGGACTTGAACACTTTACATTTGTCAAATAAAGTCATGCACTCCCAGTACATTTCAGTAGTTGTCACGTCTTTGTGTGTTCCCCGGGTTAATAGATACATGCATTGTATATATCATAGATACGCATTTGTTTTTGTCACAGTTCCGCCTCGTTTTTCATGTTTTTTCCTCGTAAGTGACGTTTATGTAGTGTGATATAGAAGGCACCACTAGGTCATGTCTGTGTGATATAGAGGGCACCACCGAGACGTGTCTTTGATTATGATTTAAGTATTACAATGCGAAACATAACCATAGAATAAATCACAAACTAACAGATACACGCGTGTGTTTTGAATTAACTGCACACGACATACCACAGAATCTCATGAACTATGTGATGTTCAGCATTTCTTAATTTGTGAAAGTTAAAGACAGGGATTACGGAGTCACATTATTATTACAAAACATTAAGCTAACGTAATATCCCTCCCCTGGGTCTTGTATCTGAAGAGGATGCAGTCATCGTTATGGGGATGCAGTCATCGTAATAGGGAAAATGTGTTACAAATTAAAGTCAATTTTTGTTTAAAGTTACGTAATCACTTAAAATGCTGAAGCATATTGTCAGTGTTATAAGCACCCAATAGTTTACTTTCTGTGGGCAATATGTTAATACTCAAACATGTATATTTTAACAAGAATATTTTTTCTTCAACATTTGATAATTCTAAATATCCAGTTTGCCTCGTGTATAAGTGTATTTCACGTGTAAAGTGATTATGACATTTACTCATTTTTTATCCATCACATAAAAGTTATTCAGGAATGTTAATGTGCTGACGTAATCGACATGTTACCTATGTACATATATATCCAACTTTATGAGGTATGTAAATATAACATCACAGTCATCAATTACCTGTTTTTATTATCTCAGTAAATTTAACGTCGTAAACAAGGCCTTGCAGACGAGAATTATTTACTTTTCTTCACTTTCGTTTCATAGGACCACCTTTGAATTATGTTCATAATTTAGTGAACACCAAGACTGAAGTTGTTCATAATTTTCACGAAACATTGTTTGTTAGTTTGTTCGTTCGTTCGGGTTTAACGTCCCCTTCAACACACGTCAAGGTCATACCGAGACAGCATCTGCTTGTAACAGTGAGCACCGATGGCGACTGTATATAGCACTGTCTCATCGAAATATAACACCGCATATACATTAATATGATACTTCACATGTTCATATTATACTGACATAGAGTAGACCAGTCCTTCTCGTACCCAGAAAAACAAAAATATTGTCTACTTTTAACGTTTGCGGTATGACGCGTCGGGGGTCGACCTCATGACCTACCGCGCACGAAAAGAACGCTCTCCCATTTGAGCTACCGAGGCGATTTAAAAAGTTCCCGGAATGACTCTCAAAATCACATACACTCTTTACAGCAATATATGTAGTAATCTTTTTGTTTTATAATAAACAGCTATTTCATTGGTTGACAATTTATGGGATAACCCTTGTGTTTTGTAAGACTTGCGACCGAGGTTTCACTCTCGCAAATTGAGTTTTACTTGCGTTGCGGACAAGCAACCTTAATGGATGTCCAACGTGGGCGTTACCGACATGCCGTCCGTCCGTCCGTCGTTAAGCTCATAGTTTCAACTTTAGCATGACTCGCTCCCTTGAAAGAAATTCAATTTATTTCAAATGAAGAGGTCACAATAACAGGGAGCACCAAAGACGGACTATGACTAATATCATAGTCTCTTACTGTGAGCCGTGGTAGGCTACATGTGTCAAATATTTGGTCTTTTATATGAAGTTTCTGTAGGACATGCATTTTGAATATTGTTCAAACAGTATCCCTTTGGCCGCACAATTAAACTAAACTTAGGTATATGAGGCAAAACATTACATATTTTATACTTGTGTTTCCATTCATTCTCAGAAAAATAGGTAGTTCTGACTTTAACGGTGAATATTACTAAGTGCCAATAAAATATAAGCATAAAAACCTAGTGCAGGTAGGGAAAACGGAAAGGAGATTTAGTTTTTTATTTGATCTGATGATATGACTTCAAACATTTTATGAACGTATTAGTGACAGAATCAAGAGGGAAAGCCCATTTCACTGTCAAGAATCTTTCATATGAACTCATCGTTTTCCATGTTTTTTTCTTGAAGTTTAGTATTCTATCAACAAGTCCACTTATATATACTCATAGCTCAGTCATCAATCCGACATTTTTTTAGTTTGTCTAAAAGTACATAAAACCAGCATATCATTTGAAAGTCTACCGATATTTGCCGATGATCTATTTCACAGAACTTGTCTTTAGTTATTTGTTGATTTTTAAAAGCAGTTCCGTTCTCTGTTATTATTGTTCTATAATTCTGGCAATATGTTTGTCTGACAGAAACACATTTACAAAGACGCATACTACAGGTCTTAAAGTGCCAAGAAAACGGACGCCAGGGAAAAGCTAATTACAAGAGAAAACAAGGAAATGGGAATTGTTATATCCACACATGTTGTTCTTCAATAAAAGAGTTGGAGAGTACGGATCGGTTACCTTATCTTCAACATTACTCTGTCTCTACAAGCGTGCCTGCTTTTTATTGCTTTTCAAGGGTTGTCGAATTTAGGTAGAAATTGAAATACAAACCTAAGAAATCGTGTCGGAAATATGCTGTTTGTTTGTATTTACTTAGAACATGCACGTGACTTAAGTCATGGTTTCTTATCATGACAGGTGGCTTATTATGGCAGATGTGTAAAACCGCTGAGTAGATTAGCATTCGTGTTTCGCTTATGATAAATCGTCAATTTTATAATATGCATTTTTCCCAACCCATTTTAGCTCCCAAAGTTAGTCTTTATTTCTATAATACTTGTTTATTTTACACCCAATTTCTCTTGAGCGCCCGTTAATGACGGTTAATTCGTACCTAGGACTGAAAGCTTGGTCCTCTCACACAAAGAATTGGTTTATTGTCTCTCATATGTATAGGTAGGCCGTTTCAGTTTGCATGATTGCATTTTCAACACGCACCAACATAACCAGTCTTTACTATATGATCATTTTGGTTTTTAACTTTTGTTACTTTATAGTTTATAGAAATTGAGGAAAGAGTCCGCGTTTACCCAAATCCTTGGTGGTACATTAATGCCCTCGTTTAGCACGTCTCTCCATATTAGTCAATTGACGGTGTTTTTTGCATTACAGAATTGATTTGGTTCTATTTGTTTGTTCTCTATCAATATTGACAGATGATATGGAATAGAAGCAATCTTAAGTGCCAATAATTACTTGGCATGTATACTCGAGACAAACTTTACACACTGACAAACGAGTAACCAACACATTACATGCATAGCAAGGATGAATTGTGTTCTAAATTGACATAAATCATCAGTCTCGTTAGTATAAAATGTTCAAATATCTTCGCAAAATGATAAAACTATGAATGAGTACATTATTCTCAACCAAAATCCCGACCCCATCCCACCCCAACCATTTCGGCGATCATCGGTCTTAGGTTTGGGTGGGTGGGTGGGGTAAAGGGGGTCTACTTCTCTTTCCACACATTTCTAAATCGTATCGAGACGGTGTCTGTTTGTGAAAGTGCAACTAATGGTGACTTTATAGTGCTGTCGCACCAAAAATTGCACCGCAGACACATTAATATGTTAATTCACGAGGTCACATTATCCTGACACCTAGCCAACTAGTTCTTCTCCTAATACGAATGCCGAATATTCAGCGAGGGGTGAGATTATTGCCTAATTGTTTAATGTATTTTTATATTAAAAATGTGATGTCGTGCTGGGTCAGCATTTTTTCCTTAAGGTAATAGAAGAGGATCTTTATGAGTATTGAGTAGGTTACAATCTCTGTGAACACGCGGGCATGTGTCATATTACTTATCTCTGTACAAGTCATTTCGGCTGTTTTATAGATAATTCAGTCTAATTTAATCTGCCTGCATAAGATTAAATTAAAATGTCACCTGTGCTGTCGAGGACTGGTATATCGTAATACAGATATCAAAATGAATTCATTTTAAAAGTAAAAAAATTAAAATTACATTGAGGCTTGATTAAGTAACTGAATCAATTTACATTTACAAAAATATTTAAACAATAAAACAATCCAGGTACGTTGAATGTTATCAATATAAAACCCTCGGAGATATCTGAAACATCATTGTCCTTCAGGACTCTTTTAAGATAATCTTAAGGTTATGTAGACTGGTTCTCTTCCATTGTTCGTTCCTCTCAGCGGAGCATAGAGCAGCGGATGAATCGGAGGGAAGCCGTCTGAAGGGTTGTGAAGTGCAACGGGCCTTTTGAACTCTGTAAAGTTACTCTTATAAACTATTTAGCACTCCCTACTCCATAACTCAATCAGGTTTTTCTGGTATACTAAAGCTGGGTAATCTAAAACCATTCAATTATGTTTTGTTCCTTTGTTTGTTTTAGTGGGGTTTAATGTCCCTTTTACACATGTTTAGGTCATATCGAGACGGTTACTGCAATCGTGTTTTGGCCTTGCTAAAACACGTTATTCCGTAACGATGATATAACTAGCTTCATAATAGATATAATATCTAATATTTAATATATATCTATATAATAGATCCATATACCATGTGAATCCAGTATTTAAATACAACTGAGTGTCTGACGCACATGTCCTTCACCGTCTAACATTTTCCCGTTAAGCTTCTTTATTCTATCATAAGATCCTCCTTTCAAGTATTCCCAACAAAGTTGTCCATATGTTGAGTCAATTACTTGAAAGAATTGGCAAACCAATCGCTATCTCGTAACCAAACCCACATGTTAAATCGTGTGTACATTCTAATTGAGCGTTTTACATTTTTCTGTTTTGAAATCTAACGACAACAGCTAAAAAGGAAAGCACGTGTGTTCTGTGAGTAACACTCATTCGTAGTGAGAGAGAGACAGTACGTAAATTACATAACACGACTAAATTTATTGCACTGATACATGACCCGATGAGTGATAGGCAGGAAATGTACACTTAACACCCAAATTAAAGGGACATAACTTAAACCGACTTAATGGTAGCACTCGGAACGTCTTTGAAGATTTCATCAAAAGGAAAGCGTACGTCGTCTGAGGTGTTCCGAGTGATAATGAGTGTTCTTTGTAGCCAGAAAGATAACACTGTCCATATTCATTCTTTACATTTGTCATGTTGCAGAAACAGACCAAAACGTCTGTCTTTGGCAACAATAAAAGCCGCGTATAATTACCTTCGTTATAGTAGCGTTATCATTGCCATGCATTAGAACTAATTATTTAACTAATTACTGCCGACAGAAGTTAGAAGTATCCATACATTTACCTAAATCCAAGTGATTTATTTCTTTGTTAAAGATTCTTAAGCAGTCCTGGAACGTAGGGTGTGGCACCAAATCTGCCAGACAAAGTTTTGCAAATATGTTCTATGATGCAAAAGTGAATACACTGAAAAGAATGTACATGCGTAAAGTCTGTCCTACAATGAAGATATTTTGGGGTTGAATCTAACATATAATACAACAGATTAAAGAAACGTGCACATCAAACGCCGTATAATACTTCAGTTATATCACAAAACTATTAACAAATGTCTGGCGTAATACACGTATAAGCCATAACTTATCTTGTTTGAAAATTGTTTTTATTGAAATGAAGAAATTCTCATCACAAGCATAAGCACGTGTAAATTATGAGTTGTATTGAATATAAGCATTATTTACATGTAGCTTTTATACATAGACACGTTCCTCACTACAGAGAATGTAGTGAGCCTCCTTCAAGCTATTGTGTTAGCGTGTGTTTACATATCACTAAAACAGTTGTTTACGTTGAATGCAGTTATACGCGTTTGGTAATCATGTAGTAATATATTAAAATGGAGCACAGTTCGTACCCATTTGTACAATTTCAACTTGTAAACCATGTAAGGAAAAATAATCTGTTTATACACAAAAAAACATTTTTCTTAATGATTCAATTACCATATTATACGGAATACTTTGATGATCAACATGTATTTATAAAAGTACGTTTCTTTAGAATCAATGTAAGTTCATGGACCGTAGTACATGCACTTTGACCATTCTATTCCTCACGCTCTATACGCAAATCACAAGAAACAAAATATACACAAACGCGAATAGGCTACAGTATGCAAATTAAGCACGTACTAAGTGAAATTGTTAGGGTTTATGCAGTTTTGAATTAATTTTTCAACTAAAATAACACTGAATTGTTAACAGCTAATTAATTGAAATGACCAATATATTTTCCATGAATAGCAACCTATGTTTTGTCCTTTTTTTACCATGGAAAGGGTTGCCATACACCGGAATGACATGGAAGCATAGCGATGGGTGAGACACTTGTGCAGCAGGAAACGCTTACTCGGCCGCGAGCACATGGTTTCGTTTCTAGTTTTTTAATCCATCTGGACCGAAGGTTCAAGGTGGACTTTTCTCATACAAATCATGTCCGTCGTCCGTCGTAAAATTTTCACATTTTCAACTTCTTCTCCCAATAAACCACTGAACCGCTTAATCAGCCGCGAGCATATTGTTTCGTTTCTAGTTTTTTAGTCCATCTGGACCAAAGGTCCAAAGTGGACTTTTCTCATACAAATCCTGTCCGTCGTCCGT
>JAUMGZ010179380.1:0-25567 GCA_032359645.1 Pododesmus macrochisma | reverse complement strand
CAGTCTTTCTTTCTCTGCTTTGTGTCTGGTATCAAAGCTGTGGAAATAATAATACAAAATATTTTTTACTTAAATCAACTTAAAATGCAGCAATTGTTTTTTATTAAATATGTTTTAAAAGACATTGTTCTCAATCAATCAATATTAAGTTCATTATAAAGTCGTCTAGCCTAAAGTATAACTAGTACATGCTACATTAAATCAGACATTTTATTACTGAGTGCAAATGAAACAAGATGTGAAATGGGCCTCCCTTAACATCCATCTAGTAATTTCATTTGGTATTTGATTACTATTTGGAAGATTTTAGAAATTTTGTAAAATTTTCCCCTCCTTTTAGATTCCCTAGTTGTTCCCCATGTGGGCCTAGATCCATTATTACAACAAATTTGAATCTCCTCCACCAAAGGATTCTTCCTACCAAGTTTGGTTGAATTTAGACATGTCTTGAACAAAACTGAATCTATATGCCCTACATCACTATCTATGAAAGTATTAAGCCCTACACTTGTTAGTTTATTTAAGAGATTTGGTATTTCGATATGTTTACTTGAACTTATATATAAAATAAATCAAACATTTAATTCAGGGGAGATAATACATACACTACCTGACATGTAGGCAGTGTTGCTTGACTAGTTCAGGAGAGATAATAGAAAGAATACCTGAGGCGTGTCCCTATAATTGTAAATGAAATAGAAACATTTTTTGTTTACTTTGAGCAATGTTTGTACCAATTAAGAATGTAATAGGGACAGTTTTTGTTAAGTGTTAGCAAGATTTGGCCTAGCTGTTTTGAGATGTGGACATGTTTTGCCAGGCAGCTATCAGCCATCATAGCGGGTGCTCAACATCCTGGACACGCCTCAGACAACAGACGTAGGCAGTGTTGTTTGACTAGATCAGGGGAGATAACAGAAACAATACCTGACAACAGACGCAGGCAGTGTTGTTTGACTAGATCAGGGGAGATAACAGAAAAAATACCCGACAACAAACGTAGGCAGTGTTGTTTGACTAGATCAGGAGAGATAATAGAAACAATACCTGACAACAGACGTAGGCAGTGTTGTTTGACTAGATCAGATGAGATTATTCTGCTCCTGACAGAGATATACTTGACAAGTGCCGTTAGACAGTCAGCTTGCCGTGAGGATAGAGCTCCAAATAAAGGCCTCTCTTCACAACGTAACTGTTGCTCTGTTGAATGATAGTATAAATAACCATTGATAATTTGCATTAAAATTCATATACAATCAACATGATCAAATTGAGTACTGTAAACTAAAGAAAGCTCATTCAAATAATTTCAAACCAATTACTGTTAAAGTACTTTAAATAATTACGATCAATTTTTTCAGGACCATGTTTTTTGATCACAAGTATTTGAATTGAGGTCTAAATAAAGTCATTTTCTGTTCTTGAAGACAGTGGCAATGACGTTCGCAGATCAATGTTGAAAATCTGGTTGACACAAATTCTTTAACAAGAAGAAATATGTTTAAAAATTAAAGATCCTAAAGATTTTTTTTTAAGAAAATATATAATATAAAGGTTTCCTTTGATGGATGACACAAATGAATTATCAGTTCAGTTTTATACCAAGTAAAGCTCTGATATGCTATAAAGAAAAGTTACCAATTGATTGAATTGTAAAGGCACATGCATTCCACGTCATTAAAGGAACTCGACTGTTACTGTCATCTGGTTCAACATTCAATCCAAACTGTCCAAAAATAATAATACACATATATCATCAACTTAACACTGCAGTAAAGAAAGTTATTATGTAAGTTTATATTATACATGTGATAATCATTGGATGACAACAAGTAACTAGAAAGTGTGGGAACCAACCTTGGAGGGTTTTTTCACAGATTTTTTCTCAAAGTTTTAATATTATATCTGGCTTAATATCACCTCATTTGGATTATTTTTTAAGGAAGTCAATACACCCAAACTGTTATTTGAATCCATGTACATTTATTATGTATGGTAGTAATATTATGTCTTGGGTTAGGTAGCCCAAATTCTTTATATTTTGTTAATGATTATTATCAAATATGCATCATAATCTGAAATAATTTCACATGTTTTTGGTGAAAATCAATGCCAGTGGATGAGTTCAAATTGCCAGAGATTTTGTCTCGTGCTGGGAGGTATCACATGTATGTGTTGGTACTCACAGTATATACATCTTTCCCATACTTCTTCATCATATCTACAACTCCATCAGCAAATTTAAGACTGAAATAGTACAATATTCAAGAGTCATCAAACACTTATATATGGTAATTAATGCAAGACTTAAATACTAATACAGATCAACATAGGACTAAAGCCATCATCAAAGTTATGTTAATAACTAAACTATCAAAGACATGTGAAAAATAGGTTCCATGATAGATGTCACTCTTGTCAACATCATCAAAGGGACACTAATCCCCAATGAAACAAAACAAACACACAATCATCACATTAAAAGTGCTGTAACAGGATAAAATCTGAGGATGAAACACTGATGATTTCCAGAATGATCCAGCTGTGAGCAGTGATCTTTATCAGTTTGATACATCTATGTATAGTTAACTAAAACTATGTCATTCTTTGTATAGAACAAGCAAATTTGTAGAATTTATGTCCCCTGCTAGATGGACATTTTTGAAAAAACATATCGCATTGAGTATCAAACTAAACATGAATCTTGCCATTATGTACTTGCATATCATTTTTAAAGCAGTAAGAGCACAGTAATGGATTAACCAAGGAGAATTAAGTAACCTTCATATAAAGCATAACAATGCTTCCATCGCATTTGCCATCATATTTAGCCTGAGTCTAGTCATTATGTACTTCAATACCAAATTTGGTTGAAATCAGACCATTTTTAGAGCAGTTATAGCAAGGAAACCAATGTGTGACAGACGGACAAACGGAGGGACGGACACACCCAAATTAATATTCCCCCGTTTTCTTCAAAAAGCGGGGGGACAAAATAAAAGGCAGGAATGGTTTACTAATATAATAAGCTTTTGTGCATTTCTTTTTTACAAACAGTAGTGAACTGATCAGTAAAAGGGAGGTCTGTCATGATTGTGTACCGGTACTAACAAAACAAGGTGGCATCATATCACACAAATTGATTTGTCACATTATTGTGAAATGATGACCCTGGTAAGGTAATCAGAATATTTTTGATGGAGAGCCCTTTGTTGAGTATCATGTACCACATGACAATATTTATCATGTTGTGCAACATCTCAAAGTATGATATCCAAACTCATGAAAAGCTTTGTTCTTCTGAAACAATGACAGAAGGGCCGGTTTACTAGTCCTATAAAATGTTACTTACTTTGCGTCATCATACATACACCGCCACAGTTGCTGGAAGTTCTTAGACACAGTAACTTCCATCATCTTTAATAGGTTAGCTAAGGATAGCGGCGTGAACAGTAAGGATGGTTCTATAAATTAAAAAATTACATATTTTCAACAAATGTTAGCCTGACTGTAGTAGGTATTGTAAATAGGGGTCTATCAATAATGCATACTTACATACTGTAGATTTAACTGACAGATTGGATGGTGCACACAAGTCATGAACATTGCAAGTTGTATACTGAAATATCTCCCTGATGATTGTGAAAAGTTTATTCTAGTGGACTGACAGATTTGCAGGGGTTACAATATAATTAACCTATAGAATAGGCACTGAATGCGCTGAAGTAAATAGTTTTATATAGCAAATGACCATCTTAATTTTTTGTGTTATGTGTTAACCTTTCTGATTTTTAATATTTATCTTTTTAATATCAAAAATTGGAAGATATTAAACTGTCTAACCACTCACCTTTGACCTCTGCATCTTCATTTTCATTAATGCTATTATGTACAGTCTTTTGTAATCCATCTAACCAATCATTAAAACTTAGCTCAATCCCCGAAACATCGCTAAAATAAAACACATCAACAAGCATATAGAATAAAAAGTCAAATATTTGACATCTACATTTTACATCAATAGTGAGAGGACATTTGTCAAAGCATCAACTTCTTTGTAATAATAATACTGCTCTTTAAAACTATACACTATTTTTCTTTTTCTTTTTGACTACAGTCAAATTAAACACGTCAATATTTTCTTCACAATTTTCGATATAATTCATCATCAATCTAAAGATAAGTCATTCATTTATCAAACCATTATCATATCATTTATATACATTTAGAGAACTTGGGTCTACACAAATTCAGACAAAATTTCAAACAATCATGACGTTAACAATGAATGATCTATCTAAATGTATTAAACAAAGAATTGATGTAACAAATGATAAATAGTTACTTTACAAGCAGTTCAGTAATGACTTGTTATTCTATAAAATTGTTGAATTTGAAAAACTGGTAAAGGATAAGTATTTACTTTTCTGGAAGTAGAGTTGACATGGCAGGTATAACGGGTATCACAGTGTTGCTTATACTCTCACATAAAGGACACAAAAACTCCATCTGATCTATATTGAAACTTAAAGTAGGTCTAAATCGCAGTGGCCGTCTTTGTTCTCTTGCCACTATAGCATCGAAAAATCTGTAAAATACACATTAAGTAAGACTTTATTCACATATATGACAAGAAAGAAAGATATGCACACAAAGTTCACTAAAATAAAGGTTTGTACATTGATTTTCATCAAAGCATCTGTCAATATGTTAGCTCATATAAGAAAATGAAATTTTTTATTTACATTTTATCAAATTTAGTACAAGTCTCTATCCATAAATTTTGTGATAGTTGTACAGTTTAATGACACTGTGTTTCTATCACTATTTGTAGATATTTGTGATTGAGTGCTTCAATAAAACAGAACTTTCTTGCCAATTATGATGATGAACACATACCTCTGCCAACAATCAGCATGCATTACATGACCACAAGAACTTGTATAAGGACTAGTATTGATATCAGCTGGGACGAACAAAGGATCGTAATCTTCGCCTTGACGTAAAACCTTGCCACGACACTGAGACAGAACAGTGGACCTTTGAAACAAAAAAAAGATGTTCAAGTCATAAAGCGGCTAAGACCATAGCTCTTATAATTATTTATAGCCTTTGTATGTATTAAGTCTGCTAGGAAGGTAGCTCTCATAAATACATCACCACCCCTTTTAAAAGCTGTTAAAGTCATAACTCTTATAATGAGCTCTTTACCTCTGCTTAAAAGCTATTAAGACTGCAACTTTTCCCATTACCTCTTCAACTCGGTATAAAGGCTGGCAAGACCATAGCTTTTATAAGTATATAATTATAGCTCTCATTATAGCCCTTATAATTATTTATTTTCCTCTGTATTGAGGCTGCCAGGACCATAGCCCTTATAACTATCTATTTACCTCTGTATAAAGGCTGCCAGGACCATAGCCCTTATAATTATCTATTTACCTCTGTATAAAGGCTGCCAGGACCATAGCCCTTATAACTATCTATTTACCTCTGTATAAAGGCTGCAAGGACCATAGCTCTTATAACTATCTATTTACCTCTGTATAAAGGCTGCCAGGACCATAGCCCTTATATTATCTATTTACCTCTGTATAAAGACTGCCAGGACCATAGCCCTTATAATTATCTATTTACCTCTGTATAAAGACTGCCAGGACCATAGCCCTTATAACTATCTATTTACCTCTGTATAAAGGCTGCAAGGACCATAGCTCTTCCACCGGGAGTAATCTCTTGTTCTTCCTGACACAGAATACACATACACTTGAGAACAGGCAGATTGACAACTTTACTTCTCTTCAGTCCAAGTGCCACAGGAAATTCTCCACCAGATATGTCACTATGAACAGACAAAAAAATGCTCAGTCAATAAAATATGACCTAAGAAACTCATTTAGGAAACAGGGAATATGAATACTGACAATATTTACATGGCACTGACTAGATATGCCTAAATCTATCATAACCTTTACAAGACACTATATAATTTAAACATTGTATACAAATAGTGATGGTGTTATGTATATATTGATACCATAAACCATTGAGAGTATGAGAAAGTGTACCTGATATCCATGTCAGAAGATGCATGGCTCATGTCTGAATCTGCACTCTGAAACAACTCAGCATTCTCCTTAATAAAGTTTTTCTGCATTTTTGACATTTGAGCCATGATTTTTTGTCGTCTTTTTTCAGCCATTTTTGCTTTTTTCTTCCTGACTTCATCACCCTTCTGATCAGTACAACTAGACAATTCATTAACTGATTCCATACTTGTTGGTTCATTCTTTAACTTGCGAACTTCCATGAAAAACTTTTAAAAGAAAGTAACAAAATAAGATTAATACTATCAGCCCAGAGTTTTAGAAATGTATCTCTGACCATTTTATGAAAATGTGTCATGTTATACATTGTGTTATGAGATTTTATATCTTGTGAAATGAAACTCCTAGAGTAATCTCTGCCTAGTTTTGGTTTTGCATGTAGTACTCTTAAAGCAATAACCACACATGGAATTTTAGGTCTTTGAGACCTTCTCTTCCTTAAAAACCAACATAATAATAAGTCTATCCAAAATCAATGAAGAGAAAATCCAGGTCACAGTGTTCTTTTTTTTATTATATGTGTAATATTCTTCAAGTAGGAACCAACATTGAAGTTTCTTGTCTGTGCAACTTATACTTCCTTGCAAATGGAGCCCAGCAAAAAAGTTGTCTGTGCAACTTATACTTCCTTGCAAATGGAGCCCAGCAAAAAAGTGGCAGATGGATAGAAAAGAAAACACTTAATATCCAAATCAATTTTGTAGAGGGGCATAAATAATGTAAGAGGGTGTCAATGTAGAGGGGCATAAATATATAAGAGGGTGTCAATTTAGAGGGGCATAAATATTGTAAGAGGTTGTCAATTTAGAGGGGCATAAATATATAAGAGGGTGTCAATTTAGAGGGGCATAAATAATATAAGAGGGTGTCAATTTAGAGGGGCATAAATAATGTAAGAGGGTGTCAATTTAGAGGGGCAGAAATAATGTAAGAGGGTGTCAATTTAGAGGGGCATAAATAATATAAGAGGGTGTCAATTTAGTTAGCTATAATTCTAAAATGAGGACAAATGCTCTAGAGTAGATTTCTACAAATAATGTTTTTAGTTTCACAAAACCTAAAACCTTTAAAAGGTGAATTATTATGGCATTTAGTTCTAAATAAGGTACCTTTGAGAGTTATAATGCATGTAATTATCTAATACAAACCCTCAGTGTCCAGTTCAACAGGTCCTTTGAGGACTCATGTGTTATAGTTTGATTTCCAACTAAGCTCTCCAGTAATGTTAATATGTTCTTGTCATCTGTAAATATAAAACATATCCTATGTGTTGTGCTTGAATCATTAGTAATCATATAAATTTTATGTAAAGAAGCAGAGTAAAGGATTTGCTGACTAATGTCTTAACTTAACTTTTGTCACAAAGTTTACACTTGAAGATGATATTAAGTTTAAACATGACCTGTGCCACAGAATATATGTAATGTCTTGGTGTGTGTACCATTGTATAAGGGTGATACTCTATTGAGTCTGAATTAAGGAATCTACAAACATATAGGTCACTGCTTCTTTTGATTTTGATGACAGTAAACTTAAATAAACATCCTAACTTTTAATCTTGGTTATGATCTTACTTCATTTTCCTAGGCCAAAATTGAAAAAAAAACTTAATTTTCTGTTATTGAACAATATAACATACAAAATATCACATTAATAGTACAATTTACTGATAAAGAGAATTCTTTCTGCATAGGTCATATTAAAAATTTAAAGAATATCAAAAGTAAACAGAGTGAATAACGGAGAAATTATTGATAGAAAATTCCACATATAAAATTGTAGTAATGCATGTTAATCCCTCACATATGTACATGTCAGATTGAGAAAGTGAAGATTAACAAATGTTACCTCTAATGGACTTTGACAGGAAGTCAAACGAATGGTTACCCTTCAGTATAGCATGTTTCTGCTCATACAAAGCCAAGCCAATTAAATGTAACACCTGAAATGTATAAAATGGATTTTCTGGTCAACAAATATATATTTCAGCATTCTTTGTCAAAAGACCATTCGTACAGTCTTAGTTTTGTAAAACTACTGAATATACCTTTCTATCAGAGAGGGTGACGCATGTGTAAAATGAATTACTCTCTTTCTGGATACATTACTTGTTTTATAGCTCTTAATAGTAGCTGTTGATGTTTCCTTGTTTATTAATATTATTTGCATCCTTCATTTTACCTTGTTCTGTCTGTGTGTGAAATTTACATAATAGTGGTTTGGTTTCAGGTATTTCCTGCTACCATATAAATTTCAACCGCTAGGTGGTCTTCTTCAGGACAAAGTTACAACTACAAATTATCTACTGAAGTATTAGATTGTGGTCCAATGTTATTGTCAATGACATGATGTCATCAAACAGTTTTGAAAAGCCCCTGTACATTGTAAATAGAAATAGTGGTTTTCCAGAGTTCTTCCATAAGTTTGTCTTAGCAAACAAAATGTTACTTCTGCTTCATCATATTTAGATTCTATAAAGTTAACCATTGATATGAGTTGATAATAGTTGAGTTTGTTATATCTGTTCCAGTGTCCGAGTTGATTATAATTGTAGAGATTTTAGAATCAGTTCGTTTGTTTTTACTGGGCTTAACGTCATGTCGAGACAGTGTCTGCTTGTTACTGTGCACATTGCTGGAAAATTTAAAGTGCTGTCTCACTGAAATTTCACACCACAGACATGATATTTCTCTCGGTAAAACTATCCTGACACAGAGCCAACCAGTCCTTCTCATATCCAGAAATGCTGAGCGCTTAATATGGAGCAAGAAGATTTCCTAATTTTAACTTCTTAAGTGTGACACAGCTGGGATTGAAAACCCTGCTTACTGGGACAAAAAGAGAACGATCTACCAATGAGCAACTGTGCTGGTTTTTAGAATCAGAGTCTAAGTCAGATAAATATAGATCTGTTTTTAACAAGTTAAGTTTGTGAGGCATCGAACAATAGGTAGGTTGAAATGATACACCTAGTATGTGGATTGTGTCATTCCTTTAACCATTACCATTAAAATTTTAAAGTAAAACAGAATCTTATACTAGCATACTTGAGAATTACTCCTAATCACCATTGACACCAGTAAATATTTTGCTGAACCATATACTTGCCTTATCAAACTGGTTTTCAGACCATGACCTTGACCTGACAGATGCTGTCCGTTGTAATAAGAGGTGTATGATATGGAGCATCAGATCAGACTGTAGTAGATTGATAACAGCGGCAAATGTAGGCTCAAATGCAACTGGTTCAGGAGGAGGTAATTCTGTAGTTTTCAAATTTTTGTAACATTATTAAAACCTTGATAAGATCTGTATACAGTAGCATCTAATAAAACAGTTTGTCATTAGAATATCTTTGCAGTCACTTTGCTGACACACTAATGTGTTTCTACATACATCTTTTTTTTTTTCTTTTTTTTTTTATTCTTTTTACATTTTATACATACAGATACAAAACATATAACAAATAATACAAGTATATAAAATAAAAAAATTATATTTGAAAAACAGACACAATTACAAAAAACAAAATGAAGCTTCAATCTATTTAAGAAAAGTATCATATTACTGTAAGTTTTCAAAATGTATGATACATTGCAGACTCAAAGAGTAACAATTTCATATACCATACAAGTTCTTAGTTAATTAATGATTATTACACAATACTGCAACTTTATCATACAAAACATTTCTTAGTTTAAAGACCTAATGATGTGTTCTAAATAATACCTTTCACAATTATATTTTTACTTCCAGATTTTGTTGTTCAGTACTTCTATCCATATCTTAACCAAATCAAAGTAACTGTTGAACTCACCTAGACTTTCATTATCATGTTTCTTTCTTTTCAGCTGAACTTCTTCTGCCTTTAAGTAAAATATAATTACATACACATATCGTTGTAAATTTTATATATACTTTGATGTACATAATATCTTCAAGTTCTATATCAATCATTTTTTTTAATAATGTATGTACCACCAAGCACAAACAACAAAATTAATTGTTTTATTGTGTATCATTTTCACAACTATTTTTTTAATTTACAGTTTTCAGATAAAAAGGAATAGAACTTGTTTAGTCTCAAAGTATTCACAATAAACCTACATTATTATGTTTTATATTCATAAATGTTTCATCAATAGACATATCATATATTTTTCTACATGTAACACAAATAACAAGAATGTCGGAATGACACGATTGCCCAAGCTGAATACTGCAGTGGTAGAAGATTATTCGTACCTTTGATTGATCTGATCTACTGTAGTGGTAGAAGAATGGGTTGAAGTGCTTAAGATATTCTCTCTTTATCTCAAATTTCCCTTTTCCTGCTGTGAGACTAGCAGCTGGCTTCCTTTATACATGAAAACAAAGTTACGCATACAAACAATATTCGCTTAACCTTAATATCTTATAAATGCAGTGTTGGGTATGTTATTCTGAATTTGTCAAATTAACTAAAATATCTATGAAAGAAATAATTATTTTATTGTGAATGTAATAAAATTCAAAATATTTGTCAAATTAAAGAATGGAAACGTTCAAAAAATTCTGCATTAATGTAATATTTGGGAAAAGATCCTTTATGAAACTAAGATGAAATAGAGTATTTCAGACTTGTGTACCTTCACAGTCTTATATCATTAACTTACTTGAAATCAGATACTTCATGGATGACTTGTTCAATTCCAGTTTCATGATTAGTCTAAATCAAGTAAAATACTGAATTAAGTATTTTCTATAAAAATCAATTTTGTTTAGCAATAACACAATCCCTTTTTGATGGAAATTGCAACTCTACATTATTAAGGTAATAATTCTGCTTTTTCAATCTGGCAATTTATTTTCAGACCTTGGCATCTATTTGGTCAGATTTTTTTTACGATTTCAAAATATCACTAATGCTTGCAGTTCTTCTTTGTCAAATTTTATTTCAACTTTCTGAATGAATGGCATGTTTGAATATCTGGAACTGATATTGGTTTTCAAGTGATTTAGGCTGGTTAGATTTTCATTTTAATGCTTTGCTCAAAACAAGTGACCCTTTCTGATGGATTTCATTGTCACCCGCTAGACAGGAAGCAAGAGTAAGAATTCTTCTTACATAGTATTTACTTCAATGAAAAATGTTTTACATGAACGTGGTTTGCCTTGCAAGTATAAAATGTACCTTTACAATATCAAATTAAAAAATATATTTCAGAATACAACATTCAAATGGCACATCTTATGACAGATTTATTTTTAAAAAATTGTAAAGTAAAAGTTTTCAGTTTTTAGAGAAAGAAGGCAGGGAAAAGGACACTATTGTTTTATCATACAATAACAAAATCTTTTATGTATGAATCTGATCATAATATTTACTACAGTTTTCTCTGTTGATCCCTTAGTGAGAATATGAGCAGTAATATACAATTACGTCACCTTTTGGTGGTAAGTTTATAGTATCCCATAGTAAAATACTAAATTATGTTGTGGTAATGCGTCAGGGTGATAAACATATAGAAAGTAACCATTCACACTTAAAGAATTCATTGTTGATAAATGTACAATACTGAGATAATTCAACAATAATATATCCATGATAATAGTAAGAGCATTAACAATGATATAATCTGTCAACGCTAGTCATCTCTAAATTAGCACAAAGTTCACTATTTTTGTCTTACTGAAAGTATTGGTACCATCAATAAATACTTGCTTAGTTTTATCAAAACAAAATAAATATTCCTTCAAGTATAACTCACATCTTCAGGCAATGCTTTTGATAAGTCGCTATGTGCCATCGGCGATAAACATAATTGATGAATTATCTCCCTCTTGATACAATCTTCATTAGTCACTTGACCAACTCCTGGAACGTATCTTTCACCTTTAAACAGATTGCAAATTCAAATAAAATGTCATATTTAACCTTGTTCAGTGTAAATTACTTATGCAAGAATATTCATCTTAATCGTTTTCTCTATCAATCAGTTCACTTTCTGGAAAAAATTACTTTACAAAAGATGAATTGTTCTTTCAATACAATTTCTAAATTATTTTCTTTGCATCTTCTACCATTTTGATACGTACCTATAATTATCAGTAATAGATTTAAAAACTCCTCAGCAAGAGTAACAGTTTGTCTAACCACATCATCTTGGGCACCAGGAGTGTCATACTCTGGCCTACAATTTAAATATGGTGTGTGATGAAGTATAATACAATACATAAAACTCTATATAAACTTGTATTAATATCACATAAAGTGATGGAATGGAGGCAATGTGCTGCAGTTACAACAGTCAGTGATAATATCTAGTGACTGGGAGTGCATTACTACCAAAAATCACACAGAGGGAGTACTTAACCTAAGAGGGAGTACTTAAACCTAAGAGGGAGTAAGTAGGGAAAATGTGAATCAAAAATGCAAACAGATCTAGATCTCTGTAGCAATTTAAGGAACATCTATATCAAGTTTCATGGAAATCTGACCAGTGTTTCTTGACAAGAGGTCAAAAAGGTTTATCCAATTAGAGGCCCTTTCAGGAGTAAACACATGGAGGATACAATTCTTAAACAACAATTGCCTTTCCTCTCCAGTTCTTGATTTGTCAACAATTTATTTGTCAAAAATGTTCATAATTTAAAACAAAGTTTAAAGATTAAGCAAATATTTTTGAAAATGGAAAAAGTGGTCAACATTTGGGAAAATCGTTTTCCTTAAACTGGGAATCTGCACATCTGATTGGAATAGAACACTGTAGCCAGAAGTTACAGTGTTTTTTCGTGATGAAATCTTTTGACATTATGTATTTTCAAAATGGCAAAAACAGATTCTAGCATTTCTTATGTGCTGGTCCAAACTTGTTGAGCATGTGTATAATTTATATGTCTGGATCTTTAAATAATGTACTTACAGAACCCAATGTAATAGGCCAAACTTGTTGAGCATGTGTATAATGTATTCATTTGGATCTATTACTGAAGCTCCCACCTGTAGAATAAGAAAATAGATGTAGTATTAATACTGAAATGTTCTCTATTGAAATGGGACAAAAAGCCACTACATTTGTTATCAAGACCAATACTGGAATTAACCTGCATTGACCACGTAGTGTAAATGGGAACATATTTGTGCATACATTATTTTGCAAAAAGGTAACTGTTAGAATTACATGTATGACTGAATTCGCAACAACCTATGGAATTTGAACATGGTCATGATAAATCAATGCGCAGCAAAAAATTAATTGGTCAGTATAATTAAATACCGGTACCTAATGTGTCACATAAAATTGTATAAGAACAAAAGGCCCATTTGACCTTCATCTGAGAGGAACAAAACTAGAATATGATTTAGTAATTGATTAGATTATAAGACAAATTAAAATATCTATGGGAATAGACTAAAACATGTACCTGTAACATGACTATGTCTCTGTCATACATCTCTCTTCTACACTTCACATTGTGGTAAAAATATATCTGAAAAATAAAACACAGTTGAAGAAACTAACAGTACCAGTTACGCACTCTTCATTTCTTTATGACAACTTAAACAAGAAGTCCATGGGCCTTAATATCAACGTGCATATCACACTTTATTGATATCATAAAACTATATGCCAAATATGATCAGAATTTGTCAATTCCTACAAAATTGATTGTACAAAAAAACAATCAAAAAGTAACCAAAAAGGGCAATAATTCTGGTATCCTTCGACTCAAACATAAGGCTTCTGATTAAAAGAATTACCTATTTTAATACCATAAAATGTTTTCTTGAAAGGTTCATGGTCTAGCTTTTTCTTGTTGAATTTTATTTTGAACCCATAAATCAATGTTCAAGGTCAAATGATTATCTATCAAGAATTTGTATAGTTTGAGTATCATATTCCCTGAAGTAATATATAATTTGTAAATGGAAAGAATAGAATCCCCGATAGAAGGTAACACTGATGTTCTGAGAACTTAAGGTCAGTTATTTTGTTCTTAGAGCACACATAATATTCATCTCAGTAAAGTACTGTACTGGTTTATAAGACACTTACCTGATTTAGGAGACTGTAACCATTTCTCCTCCACATATTAGCCTGAGTCTGTGCCACCATTACCTGAACTCTCAAAGCAGGTTCTATCATGTCTAGAGCATCAACACTCTACAGAGAGAAACCATAATTAACTACATACACATTTCTAAATTTACTTCATCGTCACATATTTTTTGATTTTGAGTTATGATACTGATGTGCTGTAACTTCTTGTCATACATAGATCATTAGATAATGGTCAGTCACATGGGTTAAGACTCTGTAGGGCTATCCTTCTGGAATATTGTTAAACTATTCAACAAGCAAGAAATATAATCAATATAAGATAGCTTTAAATTATCTATTATAAACTTCTGTGGCTTTGAAGGATTATTTATAATTTTCATGAAAAATATACTAAGAAATTTAATTTATCACCAACTATGGGCCATAGATTATCAATATATATGAGGATAAATGTTCATTGAATGTTTTTTTCATGAGGTTTAGCATCAATTCCATTTAAATAAAGTCATTTGTGAAATTTGACAGGTATCCATGCTATCAAGGTAGAACTAAAAGTAATCTACCGTTACAGTGTTCATAGAGAGGTTATAACAAATCAACTTTAAGGAGAATGTACGATCATGTACATGCAGTGTTCACAAATATCTCAACTTAGCAGAGCTTTAACAATGTAAATGAGACTGTTTTGACTCTAGACATTTAAATGAAACAAGGAACTATTTTAAAGGTTTTACACATTATTAGTGATTACTTCTCACCTTAGAAGAATGTAGATCTGTTGAAGTAAATGTCAAATTATGTGCTCCAATATGAATATGATGACCTAAAATAAAGATTAATCATGTTGTAAAATTTCCAGCATCTTTATTCTTCATTCTAAATAGGTGTCATCTGTATCAATATTTATACAACAATCTATTACATGAACAGGCCCAATGGGCAATGTATGTAAATGAGTAATTCTTCAAAAGACTGACCTGACATTAATCTCGTAAGAGGTAAATGTATGGATACAGGTTGACTACCAACATCATACATCAAACACTTGGCTTTATGTCCAATCACTGTAAAAACAACATATCAAGCATTATTGAATACTACTTAATTACTGGGAAATATTTCCACACAGATGGAGGACATTTCTCGTCATTATTAGGGAAAATTAATACACAGTCTGTCTTCACAGTATAAATGGAAAAATAAACATATGGATGACTGACACTTAAATGATCCCTACTAAAGAAATGACAATTAATACCACATTCATCATAGCTTGAAATACACTCTTTGTGATAAAAGGAAATTTGCATATAACGTTTTTTCTGGGTAAAAACATTCTTTGCAGAAAATAAAGAAACTTTTTTCTTCAGATATTAGGTACCTTTCTTGTCTTCTCTCTTAATAGCAGGTGGTTTATCTTTACATTGAAAAAGGAACTCCGATGTCATCTTGTATGTCTCAATTAGAGTTTGTCTCTGGAATATAAAAAAATAATCAATTTTACTTTTTATCAAAGAATGTTCTGTTCTTTTATACCATAATATATAATGAACATAAGGAATTCTATATTCTATACTAAGAAATAGTATCAAATGAATCATAAATTATTATGAAGTCATCGGAGGAAACTCTTCTGGAAATGTCGAAACCCTTACCCTCCACATCAGGTACATTGGGAAGGACTTTTCTTCATGAAAAATAACAATTAAGAAAGGTTTAAATTGACAATTTTCAGGCAGAGGTTTCCAGTGTTTTATTGTAAAATGCCAGGTTCATTTTTGATTAATACTAAAGATTCTGATGGGAGGTTTCTGTTGACACAGAAAAAGTATAAAGCATTTATAGTTATTACAGATATTACAATTTGGAGATAATTTGAGCAATTTGCTGTAAATATAAATCCTCTTTCTTAACAATTGAATACTTCTAGTATTTAACAACAAGCCAAGATTGAAATTACAAGTATCTCCTTCTGTTACAACCATTCATAAACTTCATCACAAATGTATTGCTCTTAAAAGTTCACTACTGGCGTTTAGGGATATAATGAAACCTAACATAAAACTAAAATTGTAATCTTTACTAAAGAGAATCTAAGTAATAATACATACATCTGATCCACACCAATCACTAAACATAGTGATGATCTCATCTAGCTTTAGTTGAAGATTAAATGCTCCTTCCCATTCAGGTTCATACTCCAGATGCATTCCTGTCTGTCTTATCACTGAGCCCATACTCTGATAAAATATAAGTAAAACTTTATACAAACTGTTAGTGTTACATTTCTGTAGTTTATTACCACAGTAAATACACTGGTTATATGTTATGCAATCTTAACTAATTAAAAAATACATCACAGCATATTTCCCTCTTTCATATTTCCAAAAAGTCATATCTCTCTTTTAGTTTGTAGAGGTTGGTAGGTACTGTAGTTTTGAAGAATATTGAACTTTTACGGCAAAATATAAACAAGAGGCCCAATGGGCAGTAACAGTCACCTGAATAATCCAAGTCAAACATTTTCACTAGTTATGGTCTACATAAAGATTATAAATTTGGTTGAAATAGGCCCAGCAGTTCTTGAGAAGAAGTCGAAATTGTGAAAAATACCTGACGTCGACTGAATCGCCCCCTAGAGGTTAGTTTATGCACAGATTTTGGATCATGGATGTTTCCTACATAATTTGGCTAAAATCAGTCTTATAGTAGTTATGGAGAAAGTTGGCATATTTGATCGTGTTGAATTTGACACTAAAGCGTACAATATATTTTGACCCCAGAAATTTGCCTTGAACAAAGTTGGTTCTCCATGCCCTGATTGCAAGGTTACTACACATGCAACCAATAAACTCTATGCCTTGTAGTTTATTTGAATATTTTTGAAATTTTGTCAATTTCCCCTTATTTTGGCCCCTAGTGGCATCACTATGGGCTTAAACCCATTATCTGAACTCCTTCTTCCTATGAAGTTTTGTTAAAGTTAGTTCGGTGATTTTTGGAAAAGTTGAAAATGTGAAGGAAAGTTAATGCCAAGGAGATAGACGATGGACAGATATTTCTTGGAGAAGTCCATCTACAACCTTTGGTCCAAATTGATTTAAAATTCATTTGAAAATGGAAGACAGGTTGGTAAGTTTTCCCCTAGATGTAACAAATTTTCCGTGTAAACCACCTGTCAATCATAGTTTAAAATACATTTTAACTATCATCTTTTTTATTGTTTTTGGGGAGTAGCAACATCTTTGTCATAACTATCATGGCAGCTATCTCAAAAATTTGATAGATACTAATTTCTTTGAGACACAATCAGAATTCCTTACAAGCATATGAATGGTGAAGATGATATATATGACACATAATAAGTCCCAATAAGAAATAAACTAAAGGACTGCAGCAAATTCAGTGATGACAATAAAAGTAAAACACATTTCTCACTGACACAGTAGAATTGTAGATTTATTGCCGTGGACATACCTGCATCATCTTGAGCAGAGTAAGAAATGCCTGGTAACCTTTCATAAAACTGGTCCTTAGTTTGTCTGTCCAGTCATCTGGTGTCGGCTTACAGATCAGTGCATACCTGTTTATAAAGTGTTAATGGATAGATACATTTCTTCAGTTAGTATTTCCTATATGACTACAGACAGCGAGTTATGCACCTTTCTTACATCATCTATAAGCTATCTGTACTAATGACAGACTACACCCACCAACATCACATTATCAAAATTAAAATTCACATTTATCATAAAGGTATTGGAGCATAACAATAAAGGTATGATATTGATTTAATACAATTATTATACTATACAAGTATGATATTGATAACAACATTTATCTCAATATCTATTGCATAACTTAAGTTATACTTTAAATTCTAATTCTATTTCTATCATTAAAGTTTTATTTAATTGAGTACAGACATAAACAATATCACAAATCGCACTCTTTTCAACCCCTTTGACATTGCATGTGTATTACAGCTACTCACTTCAAGTCATACAGCATGTAACAGGCTCTTTTGAAAGCTGGGTTTCTCTCTGTTCTGTCAAAAGTCAGTTTCCCCTCGGCTACAATTCACAATATACATTCATGTCAAACAAAGAATCCAGCTTCATTGCTCAATCACATCTTAAGGTCATACTAAGAAATTCTAAATGAATTAAATCAAGTTTCAGGAAATAAAACTTCAATTTAGTTCATTTATGTTAATGTCTATCAACTGATACTAATTCAAAATTCCAATATAAATTTGAACAATTTACAATTAACAAAAAGTATGATGGAAAAAAATGTGCAAATATTATAGATAATAAATTACTTGTGATAGTTTGGTATAAATGCATGCATTATTAAATGTTTTACTTACGATTTGTTTTTTCTCTACATGCAGTAAGGAAGGCCTGCAATATGACATCCAGTAAGTCGTAATCAGATACCAACATTCTAGCCTACAAGACAAGATAACTCAACAATCAAAATGGTAAAGACATGTTAATATACAATCAACACATGATCAAAGTAGCAACTAAACTTTGTGCTGGAAGTTTTCACTTTGTTTCAGTGTAAATTACTTTTTTATACCAAATAATCAATTAAGACTAAATTGTTTTTGTGTTTGTTCATGGGTTGTATTGAACTTCCTATAAGGAAGATGGCTTTGTATAAGGGAAATCTTATTGACAGATCCTACAGTAAATTTATATGTACATTTCTTGAATAAACTATTGTTTAAACCAACTTTCTATAAAAAATACATAAACATACTCAAGTGTGTGTACTTTAACTCTTCTCATTTAGTGGATTTATGGATTCATAAAATCTGTTTATTCAGTGTCCAATAGGTTGATATTATACCTTATTACTACTTGCTGTCAGCCGTGCTTAACTTTTTAAAGTTAAAGGTTAGTTATATATAACAACATTTCTATTTCAACACACCAAAGTGCTTTGATTAAAAAACTTGTTTCATAGTACACTTTCATCTTACTAATTATGTAATATCAAAAACAAAAATCATTTCAAAATTTGACATCTCTACGACTGCTTGCCAATCCAAATATTGTGTTTTGGATTCTGAATTTACTTGTAAATAGCAACATAGAAACCATTTACAGAGGTTAACAACCTACCAATGTTGGCACTGTAAATATTTGTACTGATAGAGAAGTTATAGACACTGAGCGATAGTGGTCGTCCAGCATGAATTCCTTCACCAAAACGGCATAGTGCTACAAAAAACAAAAAACACCACCATTGAGGAGGATCAAACTGCCATTTTATGTTTCCACCTACCACAGGCTATCATGCTCACTTTCCATTGGTAAATGACTTCCATAAATGTTTCTAACTAAGATTAGTGTCTCACTGTGTACAGAACACATGTATTCTTTTGTGTTGAGTTACATTTTGTATGCTTCAGTCATCAATGTTTCAAGAATTTCTAATCTTAAATAACATTCATGGGACGTCACTTTACCAATGAAAAGCCTCGGGTGTCTACATGCATATACAAGGTGAAATGAGAAACATACCAGACTGGGAACTGTAAAGATTTGCACAGATAGCGAGGCTACACATACATCGTGATCATGATCATCCTGCGTAAAGTCACGCATCATTTGAGGGTACCACTGTCAATACATGTATAACATCATTTACAACATGCTGTGAAATCACTTCAGTCCTGAATGAGTTAACATGTAGTGAAGAGCTAAATAGCAATGTAAGACATTCAAATATGCAAGACTTTCTTCTTTATTTAATTACATGCATTGCCACAGTATATCACAATACAAAACTAAAATCTTTCTTAACTTCCTAGATGATGCATCTATTCCTGCTGAATTATGTAACATGTCAAGATGACAAGTATCATTGAGATAAATCTACCAACTCAAAGTGAGATATTGTCTTCTAAAGTATCATTTAGATAAATCTGCCAACTTAAAGTGAGATATGGTCTTCTAAAATCAAACTTTAAAATATCAATATCAATCATCAGTCAATCAACCTTTACAAATGCAAAATAATGGACGCCTTCTTTTTGTCCATTGTTGATCAAAGTATCTTAAAAGTCACTGTAACGTTATTTATTTCTATACACTATCATCAAAATGTATACCTCTTTAGTATAAAGCTCAAACAGATGACTCTTATTCATCAATATTATACAGAAACATATACACAACATAAGCATGATGGGCATACACATATAAAACAACTAGTTTTATGATAGCTCAGGTTCAGTTTTGGAAAGTGTTTGTTTTGTATTATTGGGGTTAAACATCTCTTTCAACACATGTTTAGGTCAAAGATATATCAAGACAGTTTCTGCTTTTAAATGAGCATACTTATGGCGACTTCATTTTTGGAAAGTGTGCAAATCTATTATTGCTTTTATTTACTAAAACAACATGAAAACACCTCAATTTTTGTGAAAATTGTTTTGTAGAGGTATGGTAGGCAAGCATAACATTCAGTACATTTCTTAAAAGGGTCAGTTAAAAAACAGTTTTATTGCCATCATTGCTGCAAGACAGAAAATGGTTTTTAGAGACATGTTAATATTACTTTCTGAAATGCACAGGTGGCCAATGTTTCAATGAAACCAGCAAGTTGTTTCTAAGAAATATTCATGAAAATAAAGATTAACAAATCTTGAACAATTTACACATATGTAGAAAATGATAGGCCCTACATGTAAGTGAACTTCTGTTACTTTACGAGTTGTATAGGTCAGGATGATCAAGGGAATTTCATAATGTGTATGTTACCACATGTTAATTCTGGGCATCTTGGTTTCATTCTTACAGACTTGTATTTGATCTGTAGTTTCTATTTTAGTGCTTTCTATAGTAAACATGTTATTTAAAAGTTTGATGCAATAATTTTACTGATACTTTTATATATTTTCATCCTTTCATTGTTAATCTTAAACTTCTTATGCTTCTGTTTCAAACTAACAATAATAATAATTTCTCTACATAAAAACCTGTTGCTCCTATACACATTAAAAGAAATATTTTTTTTAAGGAAGGGAACTTACAAACTTATGTCCTAATTAATTTTTTTGTAAGAAAGCTTTATACCTTTGTAAACAATATAGAAAATTGTTTTTTACACTCCTGGTCCATTAAAACTCTGAAAAAGAAAATAAATTGTGAAATGAACCACAAATAAGAGATTGGCTTGCCCACATTTTCATGTCACAAATTATGTGTAATTCATTTAATATTCCTACTTTCTAATCTGTGAAAAAATTCTAAATTTGCAACCAACTTTCAAACTGTGTGTGTTATGCGATAATTTAATTTACCAACTCACTTACACACTTACAAACATTCTCGGTAAATTTTTATATTCTAGACATAATAAGTACGTTTTAATAGAAGATAATTAAATACATACCCAGCCATTAACAGCTGATGACAGTTCACTCTGGCCACTGTAATGATAAACATGATTTAATTACAGACTAAAACTGCTCTGTATCTATTTGTCCTTGTACAGTTAAATTATTATATGATAAGCATGTGTTCAAGCAGTTTTAGTTAAGGTGGAATACTAACACTTGAACCAAGTACTATGTGACTTTAACCTTCCTCATTCAGCCTCTACAACCCACAAAGATCCCTAATGTTAGGGCATATAACTGATGCAAGTTTGTTAGTTCCACTTCACATTTAAGTCATGTTTTAAAAACCTTTAACCTTTGGACAGATGGACATGTAAATGTAAACAGTTTAAACATTTCAACATAATGCCACCATCTACTTTGTACTTCAACATTATAATGGAATTTGTTTTGCACCATTGAACATGTTAAGAGTTTAAGACATAATAATTGTTATGAGATTACTTGAAAATTTTTCTTTTTAAGCAGCTATAGTGAATATTAAACTATATTTTGAGAGAAATTTGTGAGATAACAAGAAACTGATACCATAATTTATCAAACACGACTTGTGATACAAATGCAAAACCTTGTCAAGCATACTAAGATATGCCTTTATATCTGCATTTTGACAACTTAAAGAGTCCATAAGAAGTATTTATGTAATAGTCCTTGTTGATAGGTAAGGACTGGGGACAAGAGGTTAGTTCGAGTCTGGTCTGTTTGACAAAATCCAAGAAATTTACTGAAGAACACATTGGAATTCTCATGGAATTATGAGACACATTTGTTTCCTAGACCCAGCTAATTTAGAACCAATTGTAGTTTGAGAGCGTATTCATGTATATTTTATCTAGCTGTATTATTCATAAATCTAAAGTAGCTTTAGTTTAAAAGAAATGAGACTAAAGTAAGTTCATTGTCTAACTAAAATTCTATCATTCAACATCCAAATATTTCATTTATAAAGAGATAACCTTTCCAGAGCTGTGTGTCAGTTAGTAGAAGTTTCTCCATAACAGACTGGCCATCTTCCTGTGGCTGCATACTCAGTAGACAAAACAATCGTCTCAATCCATCTGATGAAATAAAATAATCTTTCAAGTACTAAAAAATGTCTAATTGTCTAAGTCCATATAATGAAATACAGACATATACAAGAAGATTTTTAATCAAAATAAATAAACGTTTTATGATTTACCATGTACTTCAAATCTAAACAATACAAATATAGCGGGTGTGACTTTATGAATATAAAGTAAACAATAGGATATAGGTAGTCAAATATAGCGGTGTGATTTTATGAATATAAAGTAAACAATAGGATATAGGTAGTCAAATATAGCGGTGTGATTTTATAAATATAAAGTAAACAATAGGATATACTATAGGTAGTGTTGCAGTCGAAATCACTGAAATCAGGATCACACCAATTTATATTTCATGTTTAGAATATGTGCTCAGAAAAAAGATAAAAGTAATAAATTAGTAAATAGATAAGTGAATATAATTATAAGAAATATGATCATGTTTAGTTAAGCATACAGTGTATGCCTTTTCTATGTACAAATTTGTTTTTATGAGCTTCAAGTATTTTGAATAGAATATTATAGCTATAAGAATGATTTTTAAATGTGAACAAAAGAGCAAATATATACTGTATTTTTCCTTAATTTCTTCATATTAGTACATATTTTTATTTCAATATATCTGAATATGTTAAAAAAAAAAAAAAAAATAGTGTACATTTAACTCATGCATTAATCTTGATAGATATCCTGGACAAACTTTTCACTTCCCTTAGGGAGGATAATCTAAGTAACCAACATTATTCATTGTGTTTTTTAATTCATCAAGAATTTCATCAATCTAATGATTCAAACTACAAACCTGACTTAGAAATGACTGTCTGCAACCACTGAATGACTTTCATGGCGAATGCTTGGTGAGCTACTACTATGGTGTGCATCACTTGTACCTTCAGAGGTTTACTTCCATGTCGTGATGTACAATGCTGAGAAAAATAACAATGAAATGTTTTACAACTCTTTTAATGACAAGACATTAACATATATCTATACCAAAAAGAAACTTTTAATGTCAATAAATAGAGGATCTGTAATGAGTTTCCTTTTCATATGAGATTTATGAAACAAGTCATGATTTTGTTTTTAAATTTTAGTGAGCCTTGGCGAAGTAAAATGAAAATTCATGTTGAGTTTTATAAATCTCATATGCAATGGAAACAAAATTCAGATTCTTTTTATCATATGACTCAAATTAAAAGCGTTCTTTTTGATGTTATCACAAAAATGCTTTAAAATGTGTGAAAATTATTACTACAATGCCTTCCTGTAACAATGAATTATGACGTAATATCATTGTTACATGACGTCATAATCAAGTTAAAGCCAATCAGAACAGAAAGGGTGTGTGCCATGCAGCCAATCAAAACAGCTTTAGGTTATATGTAACATGTTGCATATCATATAATTATGTAATGGCTTTATGCAATTGAATAACACTATAATCATTTGATAAAGGATATTCTTTTTTTATGACGAATAACGTTTATAATTGATCTAGTGGGGTCGCTATATTTATATTTTTTAATAGGTTTGCAGCTCCATTTAATACATTTTAAATATTCCGTTGCGTTATTGTACATATAGCTTCTTATATCATATAACGTTGTACAATGTTGACTTTACAATGTCTATAATTTCCTTCAATATTAATATTTTAACTAAGTGTGGCGACTCGTTTTACTCTTCGTGCTCTTCTGAACACAACAATATAAAGTTTTAAAAGTTTTTGGAAATTTTAACATTTTGTTTTATTACTATGCACTTCTAAAATGGTTAATGGACAGTCATTGTGTCTGGCGTCCCTTTTAACTGGCTTAGTGCGAATAACACGCTTTCCATTGAATCAACATTGTTTGGTTTTTTTTATACTGGTGACGGAAAACAGCAATTATTTCATGAATAAAGTCTTATATTTCAGTACTAAAATTAAATGAAACAATATACTCGAATTGTTCATACTTCGTGGAAAGGAATTAAGATACTCCTGTATGATGAAAAGTGAGAAGGACAGACAGAACAGTATAAAAGCCTTCATCAAGCAAACAAACCATACAATTTCAAAATGAACATACATTAGGACACGACTATATCAATGAAACGAGAATTAAAATAAAAAAAATAAGTAATCTAAATAGTCAATAAAAGTGTGTAAATATTTTTTCATAAGCTAATTTTCACTTGATCAGATATAGATATATTGTTTATTTGGTATCCATGAACACCCAAGTGAAATATTAAAATAAAGAATCGACATTCTATCTAATATGATTGATAATGATTGGACTATACCCCTCATAAAGCATTTTCCGTCGCCGAAATAATATCTGTTCCCCGACTGCCTTATTAATGATTAAAGTCATAAAGTATTAAATAAAAGAAATGTCAAATTAATAAGCATGACAATGAGTCTATACTTGCATTATTAGGCCGTTCCAAATACAGTCTACGTTTTACGTCAGGTCAATGTTCTTAAACCTACGAGGGAGGGAGGAAAAATAAACAAACAAAAGTTTCAAACAAAATATCAATTTAATCAAACTCACCTATTAAGTGTAATCTTCAGCAAAAACAGTAACAATTAAACATATTTAAATATAAAAGAGGACTTACAGAGTACAACGGAAGTATTTGACTAACAATAGGCCTATCTGTGTAATGCTAAGCTTCAGATTTCTAAATCTGTCTGTCAGTCACAAACAATTTATTCCATGAATTCCATGTGCTTTACTGCTTAAAATGTTTGACTATAAGTTTGGAATGGCACCTTGTGCTTATGATTTAATGACTGCTATATGGATGATAAACATCTTTCTTTAATTCAAGATTTTCAAAAAAAATTTGGTGAGAGATACCCTCTACTTTTAAATTTTAAAAGATGTAGTAAAATGTAAAACATACTGTTGCCGATATGACTTATGTACAACTTTC
>JAUMGZ010179369.1:0-14166 GCA_032359645.1 Pododesmus macrochisma | reverse complement strand
AGGACACTGCCTCCAACAAATTTATTATCTTAATCCAATTGCTTCGTTCTGTCATCGATACTACCGTAAAAAAAATTTGCGGGACCGTCAGACCCCCCTTCCCCTCCCTTCGATATATTTGTGACCAGATTTTTTTTATTTTTGGAAAATTTGCCTTGCCCCCTACAAAACTCCGCATTCCCGTTGACATGATACCTTACTCAGTCACATTATACTAACACTGAGTCAGTCCTTCTCCTACCCATTAATGCTGCGCTAACCGAGGTAAATGCTTGGGTGTGAATTGGGGAGACGAGATTTTTTTTGGAAATTTGCCTTGCCCCCTATAAAAACGTTGTCTGTGTATGATTTTCTTTCTGGTTACGTCTTTGCGTATCTTGTGGTTACTGAGCAGGGCCGAAGCCTGGAGAAAAACCGGTAGGAGGGGGTGGAGGTTCAAAGCAATGTTTACCCTCTCGCACACATAGCTTTATATTTTTGCCGGGAATATTGTAATAGAATAAAATGCAAATTTTTTAGAGGTCAATCCTAGGATTCTATCACCAATCTACCAGCACAAAGCAAACGCCCTAACCACTGAGCCACCGCGCTGGTATGACCTTATTGGATTTGCATATGTGTGTTATTCAGTCATTGTTTTACCTAATGTGCATGTATATCAAGGACACTGCCTCCAACAAATTTATTATCTTAATCCAATTGCTTCGTTCTGTCATCGATACTACCGTAAAAAAAATTGCGGGACCGTCGGACCCCCCTTCCCCTCCCTTCGATATATTTGTGTGGAATACATGACATACCACTAATTGAAACAGATAATAGGCTTAATCACTGGTTCTGTCATTCTTTCAAAAGAAATATGAAGTTGGGAAAAGCTGCTGTTTGTGAACATTTGGAGAACTTCACTTGAATATTAATCACGGAATTTCCAAGATTTTTATTTGTTCTTTAATTCAGTGGTGTCGATCGGCATAATTAAATGCTTTTCAATGTCTTATACAAGTTCTGAAGATCCTACACGTTTCTATAGTCCACAAGTATAGATCGATATTGACAATAAAAATGATACCTAAGCAAAAATCACAGAAGACTGTTCAACGCTGGGACACTTCAAAGTAAGCAATTTAGATGATATTTTGATAGTATTCGCCTTTTTCTGTTCACTTTCTTAATAGGCCAATAGAAAACTTGTGTTTCCGATAATTAACCCTACCAACACTAATTTTTAGTGCCTACCCTAAAAGTTGTTTTGCCATTTTCAGACAAGCGCTGTTAAAGTCAGAACCTCTGTCTCTATATAAACTATGTAAAAACTTAAAGTAAAATAAAAAGATTTGCCTACCTACCTACCCTAAAATTTTTTTGAAGCTGCTAGCGGAAGCACAGTATTAATTTGTTATGGCCTTATATGTTAATAACACACTCAAATTGAAAGAACTCCATTGTAATTATATCCATGTTATTTTGTAAAGAAAGACCAGTATATATCTACAATTTGTCCGCACACTGGCACAAAATATAGTTTTGAAAAGTTACGATCTTTTTGATATGTATACATACGAATTTACATATACTAGAATCGTATTAGTTTTATTAACATGGGAAATATTTTTATTTATATGTGTAAAACTCAACGTGAGAATAATGAAGAAGAAATATGAGGATAGAGTGAAAGAAGGATTTTTAAAGATTTTTTAAGAACGGATTCATCTTGCTTTTCTCGTGAAAATAAAAAACCAGGGCGTTTCTTATAAGTTATGCTAGTTAAAGCATATCTTACAATTCAACCAAGTTCTACGATTTAATTTGATGATATATCATTTTCAGTTGATAGCTTAATTTTGCGTTGCACCAGTAAAACGTGTAAAGATCGTATTAATAAAAGAAACGGCTATGCTTCAGTGCCTGATTCCAAAGCTCTCCTCTCCGAACCCCAAGGAGATAAAAATAGCTGTCATGACGTCACATCCATATGGCTTGTAAACCAAGATGGCTTACGGATGGTGAATGTTTTGTTTGCAGTAGGAATTATATGTTGATATTTTAATTGTTAGGCGAACAGAGGGAATTATTACAACGGTGCTATAACTGTGTGGATTTAAAGAGTTAATTCCAATATTATTTACACGGATTGCGGTTCAAATAGATGCAAGTGCGAGGTTGTGTTGGTTTTTAATAAGTGTCGATGACTCGAGTCTGAAGCGAAACACGGCTTCTTATATTAAGTGTGTGTTGTGTTTTAAGATATATTAAGTAAGACCGCCCGTCTGTTGGTTTTGTACGTGTTGTATCTACAAAATATATTTATTGAGTATTTGATAAAAAATGTTTCACCTCGGAAATATTTGTGCATAATTTGTGCTTATAAACAGTTCGGACTGTACCGAGATATTTTGAGTACAGAGATGGCTTTGTCTTCAGTGCAGTAAAGAAGCTGGCCCTCGCAGAGTAAATAACATGCTGTTTTAAGCGTCGTTGTAAACAACCTGTAATAGCCACATGAAATCATACCGTTAAAATGGCATCAGGGTTAATATAGATACATAATGTGTGGTTATCAAAAAGTTTATTTTATTCTTGACCAGTCAAAAGGTCAGAAATGATTACATCCGCTTCTCGGTTTCATAGAAAATGATGTGAATTACAAGATCTGTCAGGTCCCTAACTGCATTGTCATGCACAGGACTTTGCACGATTGGACAGATCTAGAAACACGGTGCCATGTCTAATTTTGAAACAAAAAACATCACATTAAAGAGATGTGAATTTTTGTTTTTAATTTCACTTTTGGTATGGAGTCTTTGCTCTTTGCCGATGGTCAGTGCGTGCCCCCCTGGATGCACATGTACCACTTTGAAGGCAAAAGGGGGGAAAAGTGTGGAGGGTACACGAAACGTTCGTGGACGCAAAGTTAACTGTGCTCAAAATCAGCCACCAATAAACTCCATACATCAAATTAACAGCCTACCTCTGGATACAGTTGTGTTGTAAGTATATCACTTATTTACCATTTGAGAATAAAAAAATATTTCAACATGTAAATTTATTAATAGAAAAGATTAATAACATACACTGTTTTTACGAATCTGTTTATAGCAGTTGAACAAAAATAGGTTTAAAATTAAAAGAACACACCTGCATTTACTTTTTCTTGTGTTGGACCTTTTTACTTTGGTATAAATATACTTTTATTTGGAACTTCATGTTATGTCTTAAAATTATGGAATTACTTTATGTGTTATTTTTATGAAATTATGTTTAACTTACACCATATTGTTGTCTGCTAGCTGTTAATAAAATAAACTGTAAACTTGAAACCTGGATTTACTCATTTCATTTACCTCCAGAACAATTTAGGACTGTTATCAACATTATTAGTTTGTGGATATTTAGACACTTATCTACATGTATATATCCATTACATAACATGGTAAAACAATTCTTATGGTTCTATAATCAAAATATAACTACAGTTTCTGAATTTCACAATGAAATGTATTGCTTTCCCATGTAGATCTACATGTTTGTAGATTTGAGCCTGAAAGCAACTGTTTCTATACATGTATATAAAAATTGTAATGTGTTCAAACATACATGTAATATTGACAATTCTCATTTTTATTATTTGAATGCATATGAACATGTAATTTACAAATATTGTATTATGTGCCCCTGTAAATATATTTGTGATAAACCAATTGACTAAAGCATTAATATAAGTGTTTGAAATGTTCAAAGTTTTTCTTCACAGTCTAAATATAATTTTGAAAAATAATTTCCAGATATTAAAATTATTACAATGTTTAACTTTTTGTTAAATATGGTCATTATGATGTAAATTTTCAATTGCAAATATCATGAAATATGTACAGATTATTTGATTTTATATGACACATTTCAACACACATTAATACATGTATATTGTACTCATCATGATCAATCCTTAGAAATATAATATATATACAGAATCTATAAATGCAGGTGCTGTTGATCAATATATAATACATACAGAATCTGTAACACTAACAGTAACAGTATACATGAATATATATATACATTATACAGTGTGTATAATATTGAAGAGTAAAATGGCGCAATATGTACCATAACTGTGATTTTGGTTTTTAGTTGTAAACTGTTAGATATATATTTATATTTACATTGTGTATATGCATGCACCTGTAATACTTTTTGAGGTGACAGCAATGCTGTAATATTTATGGCCACCCATATTTTTTACACTGATTCCAGAGATTAGATAAGATTATCTGATTTAACACACTGGATCTAGATCAGAGTTACCTGTAATATATACACAGGTGATAATCTGCACCACAGGTATAGACATAAGACAGTGTACCCTGCATGCTGTCATCATCTTACCTGGACAGGTACATTTCCTTTGATGTTGGTTTTGTGTTGATTGATAGTTCTGGCTTCCCCAGATTTACATCATAAAATCTTTTTCATCTGGGCTACCACACTGTCACACTTATAGATTAAAAAGACAGCTGGCCACGGGGAAGGCATTCTTTATATCATCTTTTATGCATTGATTATAATGACAGTCAATGAGTGTTCATTTGTGACAGGCTACTGCATGCATTTACCGGAACTTGTACATGAGGTTGGAATTGGAATTATATTTTGTCTCCTCTCTAACTTAGCAGTCTAAGTTGAATTATTAGCATCAAAGAGATCTAGACCTCTCATAATGAATGTACTTAAATATAACAAATTTCTATTAAGGCCTGGGAAAATACATTGAGCTTTTGGTATTAATTTTACGAAACCATTTAATATTCGATAAAAAAAATCCCAATTACAATGTACATGCTGTATATATAGTTACGTATTTACTGTGTAGTAACTATAGGCAGTGAATCATGAAATTCTTATATCACTATATAGCTAGCTGCATCTCTTTATATAAAATTAAAATACTATATAAATGTATGTAAAATGAATATAGAAGGTGTAATATATGGATGTACATATATATACCAAGTTATATAATTATTTAGTCAAATTAAACAGAAATGTGTTTTCCCAGCTTCATTACACCCTAGTTTTATAGTGTGTATATTATTATGTATATATATATATATATATATATATATATATATATATATATATGTACATGTAAAGCCCACAGTTAAAATTTAAAACATAAAGATTGATCCCTGCTGCATACAAATGTACTGTAATCTAGTTATCTATGTAAAAAATCTAGATTATCAAAATTAAAAACTGCCACCTTAATCTATTTTGTAAACATAATTACCTTCCCTAACTGCAATTTGCTTGAGAGCTGAAGCTGAAAACACAACTTATTATTGACCTATAGCTACATGTCAAAGGCCTAATGGGTACATAATACAATATGTTACATTTAAAAAAAAAAAAGTATATAATAATTATATATCATGATGTTTTTGTCAACAAAATATACAAATTGATCATATATATTATACCACATAATATCTAGAACTAGAAGATCATCATTAATATTAAGAATATATAAGATACATATATGAGTGTATACATGAAATAGCTCTGTATGAATTATGAGGAAGAATTTGATCTGGTTGACATGGCAAAATGTCATACCAGTATGTACATGTTCTTCATGTGTTGACATTATTATACATGTACATTGTAAATGTATCTCATTTTATCAAGTTTGTGGACCTACATCTAAGCAGTGCATGCATTTATGCCAGCTTTTTAATTATTATAACATCTTGTGACATATTTGTAAATGCTTTCATTTTTTCTTACCAGCGCAGTGGCCCAGTGGTTAGTGTGTACACTTTGTGCTGGTAGATCTAGACTGGTGCTAGAATCCCAGGTCATGGGATCAAATCCCTGTCAAGTCAAAACTAGTACTGAAGACACTAAAATAGGCAAACTTATAATTATCACTCCAACTGGTTGGCTCAGTGTTAGAATAATAATTAATATGACCGAGTGAATTATCATGTCAATTTGTCTGCGACGTGATATTTCAGTGGGACAGCACTATAAAGTCACCATAAGTGTGCACTGTTGCAAGCAGACACTGTCTTGATATATGACCTACACATGAGTTAAATTACAAATTATATATAACTATAATAAATAGTCCTGTAAGATTAGACTGTGAGAGGAAATTCTTGATTACTGATAGCAATAATGATCTGATCATAATCATGCAGCATTAATGTACATACATGTACCGATTACATACCGATTACATAGTACATACCGATTGGCGATTACTTATAGTGACACAAAACTATTGAATTGGATCACCCAAGTTTATACACATCAATTCATAATCAAAGGACAATATTGTTAAAGATGAAAATCATATACAAATATTATTACTAATGCTCACATTGCAGTCATGAGATTTACTATTTCCTAAGGGTGATATTTGAGATTGATACAATTAATGTTATAAATACACTGAAGTTTTTGAAAGACATTTTATAATATTCAGATTTAAAGATTAAGAAGTATATGCCTGCATGTACAACGTACATTGTATTTAATGCCTAGAACAAATATTTGTAGTATATATATGTATAAATAATAACATTGATGTATTAAAACTTACATATTTATATACATATGTACATGTATACATATGCATGTACATGTAGTTCAGAGAACTATACATCGAACAATAGCTTTTTCGGGAGCACTGGATCCTGTGGATAAGAGGACGATGAAAAGATATCAAGATGATAGATCATAATTATACATTTGAAATCATATTAATATTGACTTTAAAAATACACACTTGTACATGTATGTAAAATGTATACATACATAATTTATTGGTTGAAGAAAATATATTGTCAAAGGTTTTTGTTCCTTTTTATTGCACTTTTACATTTTTTATGTATATACTGTATGCACTATATCTTTTGATTCATTCTTTCTAATTTTTCAGGGATTTAAGTAAGAACGCTATAACTGTTCTCAGAAGAGAAGCTTTCAACAGATTTTCTATGCTTCGCAAGTTGTAAGTACATGAATGAATATAATATAATGGTTTAAATGAAGAATTTGTTTTTTATGTTATGCCATTTTCTAAAACTGAAATACATGTTTTTAATTGGGACAGTGAATAATGTCAGAAGCCAATTACCACAGTAAATCCACACTACTTGATGACCTACATATATATACATCATAACATCATTACATGTACATCATTGCCTGTACATATTACATGATATAAAACTACATTTGAAAGTCTTTCAGACAAAGCTGTAGCTAATCTGATTGTATGTACATGCATGCATGAAAGAATGAGGACACACACATTGTATTCATTCGATCATACATGTACATTTAATGAAGAAGGACAATGGAAGATAACTTCATTTAAAGTTCCATTACATGTATGTAAATTAAAGTGTAGAAGGACAATTGGAGATAACTCCATGTAAAGTACACTACAATTTACATTGTAAAAGAACAATGGGAGATAACTCCATTGAAAGTACATGTAAGTGTAATGTAGAAGAACATTGAAGAAAACTCTATTGAAAGTACATGTATGTGCAATATAGAAGGACAATGGGTGATAACTCCATTGAATGGCACAGTATAATACTTGGGTTTTTATTTTGCCGATAGATATATTTCAATGAATTTCCTTGACAAATGTACATGATTAAGTGGTCCTAGCGCTAGCTTAACCAGGGTTTGTATGACTGTCATTATGTACATTTTGTATGTCGACATCCTGCTTTCTATATATATGATATGACTTGAAGTAAAACAACATTGATGTACAATCATACAATCATATATTTATATATATATGTGCACACGAGAAACTGGTAAGTTCTGGTCAAAGCAAGACTCGGACAATTATTAGAGAAAAATTGAAAGTCAACAAATTCATAATTGTATGACATAGACTTATGAATATTGCATTTAAACCTACATTAATGTACATGTAATCTATGAATATAAATATACAGAAACGAAGAACAAAATCAAAAGCTTCCTTAAGCATGTTCAAGCATATATTAAGATATTAAACAACTTTTCCCCCAAATGACTTTATAACAGAATAAAAATAAATCTAAATCATAAAATTTGATTTAGTACATGTATATACATATATATGTCGCTATAGAGAAACATTGTTGTGTGTATATTACATGTGTAATAAGTTCATATTTTCGATAATATGCCATTTTGTTACCCTGACTGTTTAATAAAACTACAAACAAGAAAAAACATACAATAACTCAAATTAGTGTAATCAATGCATGTGAGATGGCTACTGTGTCAGTGTGTTTCGTGTTGAAATTTGTGTGTGTGAGACAGAATATTAGTCTAAAGTGTTCACCATAATGGCAATGATGATGTTCATCATACAATTGCATTGCATTGGTATAATTGAATTGTTTGTACAGCATTAATGATGTATCATAATTGTGTTAGGAAGGGGCGAAGGGCACATTCACAAGATATCATGACTGGTATACTGCATTGCTCACACACAGTAAAAAAACTTCTATCAGAAAACTAAGTGTACGAGCTGAGGCATGATGCACAAAGAGCAATTTTCATTGTAATACTGACCCTCCCAATGCATGGTACGTATAAAAGAATAATGTGTTAAACAGCACCACCGCCATTGTGCATGTATTATTTGTCATTTTTTGTATTTCATACAATAGAATAATTAAACAAGAAATTCACATGCATGCATGATCGGATTAACTGTTGCCGTAATTTAGCGCTCATTCACGAGCCACCAGAGCAACCAAACTATGGACCAACAAAGAGAAAACAGAAACAAGGAACAAGAACTATAAATACAAACAGTTTATAAATAACCAGTTGTCACTAAACTTTTAATCAAAGCATTGGGACGTCTCAATTAACAATAGACGCAAATGTTTACTTATAAATCTCTAACAAAGTTGTAATAATTGTCCTGATGATGCGGCTTAGTGCAGCGAAACATGTAGACCTAATAAAATGAAGAAATCATTTGTGTTGTGGTCTATTTTACCTCAATTGATTGTATTGTGTACATGTTAACTTCCTGGAATTGGTATGTAAATGTAGTCAAGAACTACAATTTACCTTTAAGATAAGTTTGAAATTAGATGAAACAAATTATCACTTAAAAAATAAACTTATTGACATCACATGTACAAAGATTTGAAAAGTTGAAACGACATAATTTATGTATGCCAAATGCAAGTTTGTAATTAATGAGGTGCCTGTTATGTGTAGATTGAATATGGGATTTCATTTGATGTTAATTGTGACAATTTTTCATTTATTTCCCAGACAGTAATATGTATTTCCATGATGGGTAGTAATATAACTAACACTGTTGATATAAAAATGTGGTCGGCTGTTTGATTTTGACACCACATTGGCGGCACATTGCCATCATATTTCTATGGAACAATATCATCATGTGAAAAACCACTTATAATATCAATTAAGATATTCATAATGGCCGTCATCTTGCACCATCTACGACAGCGTAATTGAAAATTTGTATCGTGCTGCAAATCATGTCCCATCGTTTTGTCAAATATTGTTCTTTGACATGTGGAATACTCATTGACTTAAATTTGAAATATCCAGAAATTCTACTTCATATTCAGTAGCTATATAGCATTTACATCAGCTATATACATATAACATGCAATAAACAGAAAACAGAATCGTATTCACTATTTTAGTATTTAGCATTTACACTGTAAATGTTGCACATAGAGATACAGTGTTTATGGAAGAGAATTCTGTATTTAAAGCAAAAAGTTTAAATGTTGGATTTCTGTTGCCGTAAACTCTAGATAAATATATTATACAAATGTGTTTTGTATTCCATTATAAGCAATGTGCTTTACCATTTAATATAAAAGAACACAATTTTCCTATAGAAGAATCGTTTAATAAATCTAAGATAAGTTGATGATTGCATGTAAATGTTTACAGTTGCTGTTTTTTTCTTTCATCATTATTTCCATACGCGTAGTTTTTTAACGGCCATTAGTGAATTACCCTAGTGTTTACCGCCTCAGAATGCTGTGTGTATTATACGCTGTGTGTATTTTACCTATTAAAAAACACTGCAAATACAAAGTGTGTGATGCCTCACGATGCTGCTTGCCTTTTGCATGTAATATCTGATCATCAGCAGGGGGTGCAACGGGAGGGATGCAAATCAGCAGAGAGCCTATCTGTACAAATCAACATCAGTCTGTTTTTTCAAAGGACGATGGCAGATGTTTTCCTAGCCGTAGCATCTGATAAGTGAAATGCCAGGAACCAGAGGATATAGTAAGTCCCTGTGGTATACTGCAATACACATTGGTTGGGTATAATCAGAATGTGTACCATTTATCCCAGGGATTGCCTTATGTTATTTCCTCTCATGTTAAACGTTTATTTGTACAATATACCTGGTCTTCAAATGCCAGCAAGTGGCATTCTTTTTTAACATCAAGATTTAGAGTTTTGGCGTGTATATACACCTAAACCTTTGAATTTTTTTGTCCGTGTTTCTTTTCGCCAGATGATTTACTTTAGTGAAGATGTACGTGATTAATTTGTTCCACTAATAGCTAGTTATCGCGTTTGTTGTGTGTGTCATAATCAAATTTGTTATTGGCTTTTAGGGTGGAGAGTAGAACCAAATGTACTGAGAAGTTGTGGATAATGGTGAACGGAAATCTGAACAATATTAAATGTTTGTCCGTCCACAATATGACTTGTTTTTAATACAATTACCATATTCAACCTAATAAGGGCCCAGAGCAAAGAAAAAAGTAAATGGACCACATGAAAGAACATTATTATGAGTCCAAGCACTGAATAAATGTACCAGTACTGTAATGCATGTTATGGATCTTAGCTACATGTACAATGTATTATACAGGACCGAAGGTGCTTGAAAGGGAGGAGGGGGGTGCTTATAGGAACATGGGGGCTATTAGGTCAAATGCGGTAAATTTAATATGCAAGTGACCTCTTGGGCTTTATGATCACCACAGTAGCTCAGTTGGCAGAGTGTTCATTTCATGTGAGAAAGATTGTGGGTTCAATGTTCTGCTGTGTTTCTCTTCTCCCTCCTTGTAGACTGGTTGATCTCCTCCTTGTAGACTGGTTGTTCTCCCTCCTTGTAGATTGGTAGTTCTCCCTGCTTGTAGACTGGTCTTTCTCCCTCCTTGTAGACTGATCGCTCTCCCTCCTTGTAGACTGATCATTTTCTCTCCTTGTAGACTAGTCGTTCTCTTTCCTTGTAGACTGGTTGTTCTCCCTCCTTGTAAACTGATGGTTTTCTCTCCTTGTAGACTGGTCATTCTCCCTCCTTGTATACTCAGTGGTAGTTCTCCCTACTTGTAGACTGGTCTCTCTCCCTCCTTGTAGACTGATTGTTCTCCCTCCTTGTAGACTGGTTGTTCTCCCTCCTTGTAGACTGGTTGTTCTCCCTCCTTGTAGACTGGTCGTTCTCCCTCCTTGTAGACTGGTTGTTCTCCCTCCTTGTAGACTGGTCGTTCTCTTTCCTTGTAGACTGGTCGTTTTTTACCCTTGTAGACTGGTCGTTCTCCCTCCTTGTAAACTGGTAGGCTTGGAAACAGGATAATGTAGCCACATGGCATGTACAATGTGTCAGCAGTAGGATACTTGATATCTCAGTAAGACAGCACTATAAAGTTGTCTTCAGTTTGCACGACCTAGACATGTGTTAAAAGGGAACTTCAATAAACTTCAATGACATATGATAAATTGGTAATAAATCTAGGCTTCATGAAAACCTGGTTAAAGTCATTGAAATAACAGGATAAATTTGATAGGAACTCCTTGCACCAGCTTGTGCATGTGGCTTTTACGAATATTTAATTATGAATATGCATGTATAATAATAGATGGCTTTTTCATTGATTGTACGGATGTAATCAATCAAGTCTTTATAGGTTATATGCATGGATATATATGGAAAATTAAAAATGTCAACAGAATTCTGTCATAATTCAGATTTGGAGATATCCTTCATATTGCACCAGAGATTGAGTGTCAGAAATGTGCTATTATTCATGTTTTCTCTTGGCGATTGATTTAGGCTAGACATGCATGCTTGTCATACATCATGGGCTCGTGTAATCTGTATGGTATCTTGGTATCAAGTCTTCCAATCTCCTGTCCCTTTCATTATTATCTGAGCAAATAAAACCACGATTATTACATGCTGGAGTACACTTTATTGTCAGGATACAATACTCATGTATTGATAACGCATTTCAAGCTTTCAAGTCATCGTGATTGACGGAGAAATGAAATCGGCCATTGATTATGTCGTCTCGTCTGGATAGAATATTAAATATATATGGAGTTTTTGGATTAGAATAGTTCTTGGTCACAGCACTGTATTGACGGCAAGTCAAGGTGCGAGTTCATATCTTGGATCCTGAATCTGATCCAGCCGATGACAGCTTTGTACTTAATTTGAAATGTCTTCACAATGAACTTTGGTTTCTTGAAGATTTGATTGAGAGCTGTATTATATTATAAGTACTTCTGCTTTGAAAAGTCAATATAATGCACATCTGTGTTCATATCAAAACATCCTGCTTACAATACAAAATGTATTGTTAAATATCTCGGGGAAGGAACTTTACCAGCTTTCACATGGGACAATTGGACTTAAAAGCAATAGTTAAGATAATGTCTGTGTTCAGCCTTGAAGCTCAAAAAGAACATAATGTTAATGTTAATGTTCTAGCAGGGCTTATAAAGTAATACATATATCAAGTCATAATTTCTAACCAATTCTCTACATGTTGTTTAAAGTTTTAATCCTGGAAGTTTTTGCATATGTGCCACATTTTTTTTCTTCAAATAAATAAAAGTGTTATAAACAGCTATGGTTTTACATGGTATTATAGTTAAATAGATACTATAGTATCCTGCATTGAAATCTACACCAACATTCTTTTTTTACTAACGAATTTATTAATTGATAAATGAATGTGACATGTGTACACATGTTTAATGTATATGCATTTTTATGATTCATAATGTTAATTGTCTTGGTTATTTTTGTAGATCGTTTTATAAACATCATTGGAATAATCATTTTTATAACCCTGTTCTTCATAAAGGAAAAGAGAATTAATGCTATGCGGGGACCAGAACTTTTTTGTGGTATATTTAGCAGCTTTAGGCTGAATATTTTTGCTGAACTGTGGGTAATAATTGTTGAAAGCTACGGTCTGGCATTGATTATGGAGTTGTAATGGGGCACCAGGATTGTTAAAGCTTTGTTGGTTTTGTATGAATAATAACAATAATCATATGGTTATCAGACAACGGCCTGAGGTGTAATTATGTAGAAATATCTTCAAATCTGAAGTGTGCAGCTTCCATACACAGCAGTTTGTATGACAGAGGGTAATTCCTTTGACCAGGACTGCAAGGCTTTCAACTGTCAGATGAGAGGCTGCATGTACAATGTGAAATGCTGTGGTGTTGGTGTTTGATCTAAATACAGATAGAATTCATGATTTGTCAAAGGGTACTGCTAGTAGAATTCTTGTTTGTTCTGTGCATGTACAAATGTTGATTTGGGACAATAATTCAAACAGCACTACTGCCCCTATAGAATTAGACTGAAACATTTCCATGTTTTGAGGGATCTTTGTCTTACAAGCAGTCTGGTATAAAAGTCAAGTTTTACCTTTAACATTTTTGAAAATTACCGGTAATATAATGCTGTTTTCCCCTAGAAAGTCAATGTGTGATCAAGATATCTCCATGAAAAAAATACCAATTACCGTAAGTTATTTTACATTTAAATATTGATGGCAAATAAATTATACACTTCCACAAAACACAAATATATTTTTAGCTCCCTGTGAAATCTGTTGAGGGAACTTATTCAGTAATGGTAGTACATGTAATGGTAAATGTTTGGTTGAAAAGAGTATTTTTCATGATCACCTTATTTAAATTTGCTTCATATAGAAAAAGGGGCCGCGGTGGCCTAGTGGTTAATGTCGCCGACTTGTAATCATAAGAGCCTTTCACCTCCTAGTTCGATTCTCGTGCGGGCCGTGCTAGTGTGAGAAAGTTGCCAGTGACTTGCTGTAGGTCGGTGGTTTACTCTGGGTACTCCGGTTTCCTCCACCA
>JAUMGZ010179347.1:0-14167 GCA_032359645.1 Pododesmus macrochisma | reverse complement strand
CCGTCATCAACGGACTCGCAGGGGAAAATGAATTTAAAATAGACAAGACCTCGATAAATCAAAGCTCTGAAGCAATGGAACAATCAGTGTGTCACAAACCTTGGACCAATCAGTGTACCACAAATCATGGAACAATCAATCTGTCACACACCTTGGAACAATCAGTGTGTCACACACCTTGGAACAATCAGTGTGTCACAAAACATGAAAAAATCAGGGTGTCACAAAACATGTAACAATCAATGTGTCAAAAAAAACAAAGAACAATCAGTGTGTGACAAACCATGGAACAATCAGTGTGTCACAAAACATGGAACAAACAGTGTGTCACACACCTTGGAACAATCAGTGTGTCACAAAACATGGAAAAATCACTGTGCCACACACCTTGGAACAATCAGTGTGTCACAAAACATGGAACAAATCAGTGTGTCCCAAAACATGGAAAAATCAATGTGTCACAATTAAACCTTGGAGCAATTAATGTGTGACAAAACATGGAACAATCACATGCAGTAAATATTGAACTGACATAACTAATGCTGTGATCATGTGTCAAAAAGTCAATTTACTTGCATTCGTTGTTCATCAGAATATATTTTGAACTTTTTAACATATTTATGTGAAAAAATCAATGAATAGTACTCTCTTAAGGACGTAAAAATTGGCTGCTCTAATTCCTCGTGTCAATTTTCAATACTCAATAGTTTTCCAACCGAAATTTCCCAAGCATGAGACAGTCCATAGGTCTACATGCATTTGTACATATAATTATTATAAATAAAGGAAAATCTATTGACTACTTTCCTTCTTAATAAACTTAGAAGAACTACACATGACTTATATTATTCATGTATTATGTTTTTAAGAAATCAGGATGTTTATGACTTTTTAATGTTATTATGCTGGGTAAGTATTTTGCAAGGAGGGATCACTGGCATGACAGAAATGTCTCTAAATTCTTTAATCCTTGTTATCTCATTTCTTGTTTTTGCAGTTTTTAACATATTATCGCTTACATTTGCAAAAAGTTTATGGTGTAAATTCCTTAAAGTATAGACACTTGTAAATCTTATGCTGGTAAGTATATGACAAGGAGGGATCACTGGCATTGCAGAAATGTATCTAAATCCTCAAGTCCTTGTAACTTTTGAATATTATCAATACAAAGATAAAATTTTACAAGTGTCTAAAAATTACATCTTTGCAAACACAATGTGTTGAAACATATGCATTTTACAAATACTTTGATTAGTAGTTTAAACAGAAACTGCATTTTTACATAAACAAAAATTCAACTTTGCTAATTACTATATCCTTAGTATATATATGTAAAGATTGTAAGAATATGTGTTATATAAAAATAACTCTCCATTTATAAAATATTACATATTATTAAATTACTCAACTCAATACAATAATATCAAGTTATTTGCAGGAAACTATTTACTATGTTCCACATGTTCATACATGTACATCTTTTCCTTTATTGTTGCACGCATTTTTGCATATGAAAATATAATATATGATTTTGTTATTCATGTCCTATTGTTACATTTACTTTGTGGGAAAATAAACAGAAAACATATTGTTTGTTTTATTGTTGTTTTATGTTTCCTCAACAGATTTATGGTTTTATCAGGACACTTCAGATAAAAAGAACCCTCAAAACCAACTTATATAGTGTTGTCTCATTGAAATATCATGCCACAGCTTATCAATCTGATTGAAGTCATGCCCTACTTCTCCACAGAGTCAAAACTTAAATATGATTTTAATCAGATTGACAGGTTATTTATTGAAAATGACAACCCACTTTGTCACAGCATCCAACCAACATCTTTAGACAATTCATCTTTGTGCAATCCTTGAATTAACAACACCATTATATGCACCAGTGATCCAACACGCACTTCCTTGACAGAAATGTTACCCTTCATATTGATTGTTATATTTATGAGCAACTTTGATTCATGCTTGTAATAATATTTCTGTCATCCAGTGAAATATGCATTGGACACAAAAATGTACAGTGTTTGTTTGTTAATTGGGGTTTAGCATCCCTTTAACCCATGTATAGAACATATTGAGACTATGTTTGCTTGTTACAGTCCGCACTTATGGCAACCTTACAGTGCTGTCTCACTAAAATATCATGCCACAGACGCTTTAGCACGTTATGAATAGTGTACCTGTACCCCCTGTGGCAGTTATTGACCCTATAATTGCCACAATGGAACAGTTTATTGCTAATATTTTTCATTTACACTTGGTTTGACATTGTTTGACAGTAGAAAATGTATCAAATTAACAATTCCCTTGAATAACGGGACCTGTATAATCAAATCCTGGAACGGCCTAATTGTCAATTTCAAAGCATTGATTATTGTCCACATCACATGGTAAACCAATGGCGTTTACACTCTCATAACTGCAATAGCTCTCAAGTAAGGCTGTATAAGACTTCGCCACACAGATGAAAACTATATGTGATTAATGTCCTGACTTCAAATATTGGTCCATCACACATATTTATGTTAAATTTACTTTTAATTGCTCCATAAATCAATAAATTAAAAAAAAAAAAAAGGATATTCTTCTTTTAACAATTTTGAACCTTTTGCATTTATAAACGAAACGCTACATTTACATATATTCTTGGTGGTGCATTCACTCATCCTTAGCTGCCATACAAAGTGTAACTACAAACTACAATATGAATTGAATCCACATAACAAAATTCATGATTAACCAGCAATAGCCGCACACCATCGCATATTCCTGTCTGCACAGCTTTGTCACATTGAATGCTTTATTAGTACATGTATGTTCTTACACAATATAGTACTTCTCGTTGTGTTCGGATAGATATGCAACATGTACATGGCCTATTTAGTTAAAGAAATGTTATTTTGCCGTCTATCCACCCCCACCCCAGCCCAGCCCCTTGATCGCCCATATGCTTATGAATATGACTCCATCCCCTGTCGCCCTGCCCCTAGGGGTCATATATAAAACCATATTGTTATCCACTTTCCCATTAATATAATCTACTACGTCCCAAGGTTTCAAGTTTCTATTTCAAATGCTGTAAGAGTAATGTTTTCCCCTACCTTCCAACCACACACCCTAATCACCGGCCCAAAATATGATATATATGTGTTGAGGGTTTTCCAACTTACTGTACTTTTTCCTGTGGACCCTACATTTTTTATCTTGATCGCTAAAAAAATTAAGCAAAAATGTAAAAAAGGTGAAAAGAAAACATGCTGACTACTGCAATAATTTTTTTTGTCCTACTATGACTGTAGAAAAACAATTAACATAATATATTTTTATTCACAGGGACTAGGCAAGTCTATTCGCCCGCGACCCCTGTATAGATTCTAGATTTTATTTATAAATCAACTACCTACCGAAGGCATCAACATACATCAAACATAACATTTTAACGAAAACTATTTCAAAATTTTAGGAGCAATAGTTTACAATATCACATATTTCAACGTGTCTTCATCATGTCGATACATTTAAACTGGTGCGTTTCACTTTTTTTTTGACTAACTGAAAGTACCGGTTTAGGTCTACTAACGGTTTCTCTCGTTTTGTTACTTCTCTCCGCCAGGCGGCGCTACGTTATATAAGATGAGGTAAATGACGAGAAACCAGTCTATCTTTACATCCGGGTGTTCTAAACACTTCATCCACTTCCCGCGCTTTTCATTATCCTTGGAAGAAGCTGAAGAGAAAAAAAAATGGCTACAAAACGAAAAGAACCGAGTGACGAAGACACATTGTATGGATACATACAATCTGTTAGTACCGTAAAGAAGTCAAGAACGTCTTCAACTACATATTTTGATGGTGTCATCCAAACTGGCAAAGATACGTCGATGAGATTTGTTTCATTTGTACCAGAAAAAGTAGAGCCATTTCAAACAACCTTCAACATGAAGTCGCCAGTCAAACTAACAAATCCCAAGTTTACGCCGTCAAAAGGAAAAACAGAACTGACTGTACACAGGGGAACAGAATTGACAGTTTCCCAAAAAAGACTAGATTTTGGAATCAAGCCAATGACGACGGAAATCTCCGAAAACAAACAAATCCACGATATCACAGGACCTAGCATTTCGGTATGTAGTTTATTTCTTTCTATTCGAATCATTCGACACCCTAGCTAGTACAAAACCAGTTAAGACACCAACCATTTAACTTCACAGACGGGGGCCTGAGACTTTTTTTTGGATTTGCCCTTTTTTTACCCATATAAACGTATACAATATAACTTTTTCTTTTGTTTCTACATGATACTTGAACTAAATTAATTTTTTTTCTTCAAACCAGTGATCGCTTTAGAAAGCTCAAATAAGTCGCCATATCCCAACACACGCGCAAATAAACCATACAGTACCCGTCCAAGTGTGTCTATGAAAATCGACTCCTGAAGTTGTGCAAACACACCAAACTGATCACAAGCGACAATACTCGTCATTAACCTCAAAACACTATACTCCTGGATAAACCAGACATAATGGTACTGAGTATAATATCATGTTTAGACACTGCAAGATCATGCAATGCATTATTTTAATTTATATTAATATATATATATATATATATATATATATACTTTAATTTGTCCAACCATCGGTAGTAAAAACTTGATCAAAGATAGATATCTAGTAATAAATTCATTGTGATTAATTCACATTGTTGTAAATGATAAATTATTATCACAAAATTGACATGTAACAAGTTCAAATCAATTTATCATTTGCCATTCAGTTTCTTGTGTCCAACTCGTAATCATTAAAACTGGGTATTGAATTCGAAAGAGTCAAAACAATCCACATTGCGATATGTTAAAACGATATACAATACGTATCGCAGTATTGCAGATACAAATATGTTCATTTTTTTTAGTTTAAATTAATTTCACAATTTATGATGTAAATAGTGCAAGGAGGTAAGGCATAACGGTTAGCCAATACGACGCCATGCTTACTATAGATAATAGTTTTGATTTAAAATACCGCTTTTAACCGGTATAGCAATCCAACCCTAATAATCATTAACATATGCCGTATTCGTTCTAATAAACACCCGAACAATTAATAGAACAAGCCCTGCTAGAATTTAAAAGGAGAGGTGGGCGTTTGTTGGAAACAAGCCAAAATACCACAATAAATTTCGTGGGAGGGCGTTTATAAGAAACAAAATGTTTAAACGCTTTTTTATCAAATCATCTATTTATGAAACATAATTAGCCGAAATACTCCTATAGGGTTGCTCCCCTTGATCCAACTCTTCAATGTACACGTGCACAATGTAAATCAAAACAAACATTGCACATGTGTTGCATTGCACTTCACATTTCAGTAATAAAGAAAATCATGTTTACCGTGAAAAATGCACAATCCTTAATTGTTTGACAAAGCCTTGCAACAATTACAAGGATATTGTTGGTATAGTAAAAAAAATACAATAGGACAGTCGGTCACGTTCCAGAACACCCCTGTCAACTGAGAATGGCGTAAATACGTTCAACGTTGAAAAAGATGATTTCTAAGTAATAATGATGATTTAATGGGTAGGAGAAGGACTGGTTGGCTCAGTGTCAGTATAATGTGACCAAGTGAAGTACCATGTAAATGTGTCTGCGCCATGATATTTCAGCAAGACAGCACTATAAAGTCGCAATAAGTGCACACTGCCGCAAGCAGACACAGTCTCAATATGACCTAAAGTGAGTAAAAGGGACGCTAAACCCAAATAAAACAAACAAACATTTACCATGATTTAGTACTTTTGGCATGTGGTCACATATATATTCTGTTACCTTTTTGGACACGACTAAGCTCTCATAATCACTCTAACCATTGCATTAGTCACTTTTACATTAAGAACATGTTATTGTTTTTATTTGCAGTGTACCCTGACTGTCAAAGTTATACAAGTGGATGATAAAGAGCAAAGAACAATTATGTATGGTTAAACCGTGTTGCAGACAGTGACTGTTGCTGATGAAACGGGGAACATCAGGTTGCCACTATGGGGAGATAACACATCAAAGTTGACGCTTCACAAGAGCTACAAGATTTCTAACTTGTGTAGCAAGTACTTTAATAACACTCTGCAAGTCAATACCACAAGAAATACACACTTCATTGAAGTAAATAATCTTGAAGATGTTGATGAAGTATTGCCCGTCAAATCAATCACAACAACAGCTGGACGAGTGCTTACAATACAAATAACCTCCACTACAAAATGTGTGAACTGCAACAAACCAATGCTGACAGCCGATGCACCAGGCACATCGACAGGTTCTACTGTCCGTTGTGTGTCGTGTAAAACGAAACAGAGAATGACTAATCTCCAATCGAACAAGAAAGCAACCATGCGTCTCGTAGACGCCACCAAAAACCAGCACAACTTTGTTGTGTTTTCAGAAGTTCTCGAGTCTTTCTGTAAACAAAATGGTCTGGCAGACAAAGACGATGACTCCCTTGAAGACTACTTCTTGGAAGCTGAAGAAATCACAGTTAACTGTTCCGTAAACTCGGACATCGTTATTGAACTTACTAAATCTTAAGCTTAGATTCTGATGTCAAAAACTGTACATGTACATTCCAAACATTATTTGCTACCATTTATTTTTTAGTGCATTTGCCCATAGTTTTGCAGGACAAATTAAGTCAAGTTTCGCTTTCACTAGTTCTTAACTGCCAATTCTCAGTTCTTCCTTCTTAGCGCCATATAAGTTCTATGGCATTTTCAAAATTGTCAATTATATTGGTGTTAACAGCCAACCACATATGTACCGGTTTACACTTCAAATAAACATCAATTTAACTAAATCTTTAATTTCCAAACCATGTTTAAAGTAAAGTAAATGTACAATCCAGATAACAAAACAGTTCTACTGTTAATATATATTGCCCCGTTCATTTTTTGATAGATTTTCATCTAATTATTTTCTTGTACCATAATGTTTACATTGCATGTATTTCTCTAGATCTACTGTGTCCCAAACAAGTTTGTGTTTGAATATGCAATGTCAAGCTGTAACATAGTACTGCTAATATATAATATTGTTACAGCTGCTTTGAGAAAATATTGGCTTCATTTACTTTGTAAATGGTCTTAGGATGACAATCCACATTATTTGCCACATTTATGTTTGAAACCGAATGCACCCTATACCAAAATCTTTGTCATCATTGTCCTAATTCATTTGTACATTAATTTTCATAATTATAAATTGTTCAATGTTTACATGTTATCTTTACCTGCCTTAAGAGTGTGTGTTTAGATACATATATATAAAATTCAGCTATTTAAACTATCAAGTTGCAACATGTTGTCAACAAATTCTTGCTGGATAAAAAAAGCCATTCTTGTTCCAAAATGTTAAGTTTTATTTCCTTTGATTAATGTTACTACATGTATATATTTACATGTTCTTTCGCCTGTAACTCAAAGGAGTGCGTGTTTGAATATACAAATACGATATTGTAATTTATGTCTATTTTGTGCAAATATCTTTTGTGAGTACACCACAGTTGCAACTCTTTATTTTTTTCCAATATGAAACAATCAGTCGACACATGCAGGCTTCCCGAAAGTCAAAAATATCTGCCTGTCCTTTGGCCAGGCAGATGGTTAAAAGTTGCCTGACCAAACATATTTATACAGGACCAAAAGAAATCACAAGATGAAGAATTTTTTGACAAACAAGTATTATTGTAACATAACTATTGACATTCATCAAAGCATCTTTGTTTTGTTAGAAGCTTTCCTATTTTTGCCCGGTTGGGCCCCTTCGACGTATCTAAGGAAGGACATTTGTGTTTATGTCATTCTTTTAACGTTGTTTATATCGCGTAATTTAATTGGAGGATCATGAATCATCCAGCCAATCAAATCACTTGATTCAGAAAAATACTTTTATAACAAAGGGAAATAACTCTAAGATACTTGTTAAAAACAGGTGCGAGTGAGAATGCATTTTGTAAACAACGCCGAGTTTACATGATTTACACCTACAACTTCACGATTACAACAAAAAACAAACATAGAGACTTTCAATGACAATTTTAATATGAATATCTAGTATTTATATATCATAAGAGAATATTTTTCGCCGGTCATTTGGTCCTATACAATTCCAAATATAATCGGACTGGGTCAATAAATACCGGTCAAGTCCGACAGTCCGGCGTATTTTGGGAAGCCTGCACCTGTGTACCGACACGAGGCGAACACACTAACCACTCAGCCACCGCACTGGTCAGCCTTTGCTGACTAGGGTCGGGTAAGGAGAAACAAACAATTTGTTAGGTTTGGTCCTCTGTTATTTCTTTCCTACAGCTATGTTTGTTCTGATCTCATTCTCTTATTCATGTTATTCTGAATTGTTGTTCTGATCTCATTCTCTTATTCATGTTATTCTGAATTGAAAGTTTTTATTTGCCTAAGCCTTTCCTTACTGAAGGTGATGACATCAATGTATTAATTAATTTTGTGTGCTATCTTACATGTTATAGCTATAAAAGTTCTGACTTGTTTGTCAATGTCTGAAGCATATCCTGTTTGTATGTATATTATTTCATTAAAAAATGTGTAGATATGCCGGGATGATTCTGAAGTTTTTTAAACGGGGCCCTTAGCAATGAAATTGGGAATTTTTGATTGCATCACATAGATTAAAAACATTGATCATGATTGTTTCAACTTTTAGAGTTAATGATACAACTATTATTTATATATAAGCATAATAAACCCTTCCATGTAGTATGTGTCTAGCCCCTATTGATGAGTGACAGATATAAGTCTATTGCAACATACAAAGAAAAGGGCAAGCTGGGCTGAGTTTATCTATCTGGGGTCAACAAACCCTAAAAAATTAACTTGTCCTGCAATATTTGACTTGATATCACGATACTTATCGCAATATATTGCAACAGTATAAATGTAGACGACAGATCAATATTCATTCAAAATCAAAATGTGCCAAGGTTACGGTATTTGCTTTTTTGTTGGGCACCATGTGATTCTCCGTGCCGTGACTTTCGGCCATATTGTTGTTTTAGTTAGAGATTAATCTCAACAGCGCTTGAAATGTATGTGCTTTTAATGCTTTTCAAGCATCCATGTGATATTCAAATGATTTAAACAAGAGTCGGAATGGTTTCCAAATTTGTCATAACAAAATTTTTTATCCTTTCCTGGTTACGTTATATGGAACTTTATTCAAAAGTTTTTACAAAGATTGTGCAGATTGAGTCTCTTTTTAGACCATCTGGACAGAAGGTCCAAGGTGGACTTTTCTCAAACAAATCCTGTCCGTCATATGGCGTCTGTCCGTCGTTAACTTTTGCTTTAAACGACATCTCCTCTGAAAATACTGGGCAGATTTCTTCTAACCAAATTTGGCAGGAAGCATCCTTAGGGGAAGGGGATTCAAGATTGTACAAATGAAGGACCTGACCCCCAGCGGACAGGTGGGTGGGGCCAAAAGGGGTAAATTTGACAGTATGCCTTCAAACGACATCTTCTCTAAGACTTTTGAACAGATATCAACTAAATTTGGCTGGAAGCATTCTTAGGGGTAGAGGATTCAAGATTGTTCAAATGAAGTCCCTTACCCCCAGGGGATAGGTGGGTAGGGCCGAAAGGGGTAAATTTGACAGTATGCCTTCAAACGCCATCTCCTCCAAGATTATTCAGCAAATTTCAACCAAATCAAGCAGGAAGCATCCTTAGGGGAAGGTGATTCAAGATTGTACAAATGAAGTCTCTGACCCTCCAAAGGACAGGGGTTGGCGGGGCAAAAAGTGGTTAATTTGACAGTTTACCTTTAAACGACATCTCCTCTGAGACTATTTGGCAGGTTTCAACCAAATTTGGCAAGAATCATCCTTAAGGGAGGGGAATTCAAGATTGTACAAATGAAGTATCTGACCCCAAGGGGACAGGTGGGCGAGGCTAAAAGGGGTGAATTTGACAGTATGCCTTTAACAGTCTTCTCTGAGATTTTTTGGAAGATTTCAACCAAATTTGGCAGGAAGCATCGTTAGGGAAAGGTGATTCAAGATTGTACAAATGAAGAATCTGACCCCAAGGGGACAGGTGGGCAGACCAAAAGGGGTAAACTTGACAGTATGTCTTTAAATGACTTCTCCTCTGAAACTACTGGGCAGATATCTACCAGATGGACGTTAAGTCCCCATGGGCCTCTTGTTCATTGGAAACAAAGAAAATTATTAAATATCGCTAAAAACTGGTATATGCTCTTTGTATTGCAGTGCAATATAAATATGAGCTGTATTGCAATATACCAGTATACAGTCCTACCGGTAGTAATTACAAATGTATGTCTGATCTAAATTTACTTGTTCAAACAAACATTGAAGAAGATTTGTCAGCAAGTGATGCATGCTTTCTACAAAGTACACAGTACATGTATTCCTCTCCGTCAACCTCTTCAACATCCATCTTGTTGTTAAATATTTTCTTCCAAGTCGGTAAAAACTTTTTTTCTCGCTTTTCACGTTCATATTCTTTCTTTTTGTTATCTAGTTCCTTGTCTGAAAGTGTCTTTCTTTTATTTTTGGGCCGATTACTGCTTGTAAATCCAAATCGTTACAACGACATGATGACAGTCGCACACAACAGTTGTTTCTATGCATCAAGTCAAATCAGCTCTTTACATGTGAGTGACCACGTGATCATTGTCGCATACAAACAGTAAACAGGTACATAGAATCTCCGTTGAAAGTCTTCATAGAATCTCTGTTGAAAGTATTCCAGAGCCTGATTTTTATTTTACTTTTTATTCAGTTCAGATTAAAAACATTTATATTTTGACTCAGATAACCTATTCGGCTCAGGTGACCTATTGCAATCTATCTTCGCCCGTCGTTGTCCGCCGTCCGTTAACAATTGGAACATTTTAAACTTCTTCTCAAGAACCACTGAACCCATTGACTTCAAACTTGTTGGAAATGTTCATTAGGAGGTCCTGACCAAGTGTTGTTGTTTTTCAGACCGATCCAAAAACCAAGATGGCCGCCATGGCCTCTGGTTGGCTGAGACATTTTCGACTTCTTCTCAAGTGCTGCTAAACTAATTCACTTCAAACTTGGTAGATATGTTCCTTAGGAGGTCCTGAACAAATGTTGTTTTTCAGGCTAATCCAAAAACCAAGATGTCGGCCATGGCCTCTGATTGGTTAAGATATTTTCAACTTTTTCTCAAGTACCGCTGAACCCATCGACTTCAAACTTAGTAGAAATGTTCCTTAGGAGGTCCTGAGCAAGCGTTGTTGCTTTTTTGGACGATCCAAAAACCAAGATGGCCGCCATGGCCTCTGATTGGCTGAGACATTTTTCGACTTCTTCTCAAGAACCGCTTAACCAATTTACTTCAAACTTGGTAGAAATGTTCCTTAGGAGGACCTGACCAAGTATTGTTGGTTTTTGGGCTGATCCAAAAACCAAGATGGCCACCATGGCCTCTGATTGACCGAGACATTTTCGACTTCTTCTCAAGAACTGCTGAACCAGTTGACTTCAAGATTGGTAGAAATGTTCCTTAGGAGGTCCTAAACAAATGTTGTTGTTTTTCAGGCTGAACAAAAAACCAAGATGGCTGTCTTGGGCTCTGATTGGCTGAAACATTAGGCAAGGTTTTGACAAAATCATTATTTCTTGCTTTCAACAACATCTTCATAACTGCTGGACAGATTTTAATAAAATGTGGTAGGAAGCATCCTTGGAGGAAGAGGAATCTGCTTTATACAAAAGAAGGGGTCCCTGCAAGGAGGCAAACAATGTCAAAATTACAATTATTTAGTCATATACTAATAGCTTAACTGTTACATATTATGACTGTCAAGATGAATGTTAAGGTCCTATTGGTCTCTTGTTATTCATGTACTCAGGTGACTGTTATGGCCCATTGGGCCTCTTGTTAGAATTTGCTTCAAAATTGTTAACATGTTCGGTCATGCAAGTGGGCCTCTTGTTAGAATTTGCTTCAAAATTGTTAACATCAGTTTTCTGAATTTAACTTGCCCGGCGATGATTTTGTCTGGTACCGGCAATCAGACAAGCGGGTTTGTCGACCCCTGTTTATTTTATACATGTGTAAGAAATCTTATTTGTCCTCACTAGACTAATATAGAGATAATATAGAAACTGGATAGATTAAATTATCTAGAATGTTATAAATTAATAAACTTGTGAGCTGTTTGACACTGTCACAGCTCTGACAGCACTGCAAACATTAAGCAACTCACACATTGTTACTCGAATGAAAACCCAAGAAATAACATAATATTTAGGAAGGATGACATCTGAATTAAACATGTAAAAGGACTGACATTATTAGTTATAAAGGTCTTTGGCAGGGTACACAGTCTCAAGTTCCAAATTGGGCTTCAGCGTACATAAAATCTTGAAAGAGTTATTACAACAACTTATAGTTGCAATCATATAATGTCATGAAAACAAATTACATATTTGTTAGGTTAAGTATTATATTTTTTAAATGAAAACTATAATCTCGCTACTGCATCTTTGCAATGTGAATTACCTTCTCTACAAAATTACCAAGTGTTGCCAGGCTATTGTAGATCAACAAAACAAATAATGATGCCTACGTTATGAATATGTATGAGCTGTTTGTATTTTCAACAGTCACATTTCATACATAGACATGAATATTCATAATGTAGACCGGCTGCGAGCATGTTTGATGTCATTTGAAAATGGCTGGCCAACGAGATTATGAGCGGTGATTACGATGTGATTTTCACTGTTTAGTGTTTATGTTGGACATAATTAAATTTAAAGGTATTTATAGATATTACCATGTTGAGACACATACATGAACAGGTAAGATCAAGTAATAAGAGCAAGACTGCCGATAAATATTGAATATACGACCCGTGTTTACCACCAAGTGATAGGTCAAGTTTGCCATATTACATGTATATATAAATGTATATAGACTGGCGTCATGACTCTGTAAAATAATATCCTACCGCTCTAAACTGTGCATGCTTTAATATACCCCCTCAAGATTTCAAATAAGATCTGGTGTAGTGTGGCAAGTTAACCAATCAGAATACGAGATTTATAATTGTGGTATGACAGTTGTTTATATATTTAATTCAAGAATGGATTTAGACCAGGGACCAATCTAGGTTAATTTTGCTGCCGTTAAACGGCACTTTCCCTCAAGAAAAGGGTACAAAAATTCCCCTTTTTCTGCAAAATACATATTTTAATATTTTATAAATGCTTTGTTTTCCTTTCCTCATAAATACAAAAAAAATTGTCGAGCAACAATTGTAAATCATTGATCATTCTTGTTTATTTGCCGTAGCTCATGAAGCAATTTGAGGATGTACCATCATTGCTGTCATTAAGAGCAGAAGTGACCTGACGTAAGCATGCGTAACATTACACATCCAGAACAAACACAAGGAAGGTTTCTACTTGAAAAATATCTGAGATTAAGATGTGAAGTGAAGTCTTAGATAAAGCAAATGTTTGAAAATAAAAAAGCAAAAGAACTGTCGGAATCAGAAACTGATGCAGTTCCTTTCCGATAGCTTTTTAAAAAAAAACACAGGCACAGGGGGATAGTGAACAGGCATCTACGAGTGAAAATGCCATGATGTAGATTTAGTATAAAAGCTCTGACAGTCTTAGATAAACCTAACTCTACGGGGGCAGGGTCAACTTATGAAATAAAATCTTCGTCAAGTTGTTAAAAATAAACTCTGAAGACCTTAAATAATTCTTAAAAATATCTGCAATTAGTTTTTATACTGACTCTTTTATTCTAAGAAATAACAAATAGTACACATAAATATCATATATTCACATACACTATACTGATGATACAAGACGGTCAGTTGATGTATTTTCCCCCAAGTAGGGGAACAAATTCCCCTATTTACCAAAACAGCATTTTGTTCAATATACTTACCACATCATTATATTAGGAATTATATTACTTCCGGATCACTTTAAAGAAAGATTTAAATATACCTCGTAAGTGCCTATCGTACTCGCTATGGTCTACTACAAGTCTAGTCACTATCACGTGACTCTAGCGGACCAATCGGCGCCCACAACACAGAAAGCAT
>JAUMGZ010179336.1:0-14168 GCA_032359645.1 Pododesmus macrochisma | reverse complement strand
TATGAACACAACACTTGATAGTTATCCCACTTTTGCCCCCCCCCCAAAAAAAGGCGCCCCCTGGAGGCCCAACCCCTTCATTTGAACAAATATGAACTCCCTTCCCTAAGTTTGGTAAAATTTGTCCAGTTTTTTGGTCAAGAAGTAAAAAATGTAAAAAGTTAACATATTTGCCATAGTGTTGACCTTTGACCCCAAACATGTAACATATTTTTGACCCATGAGTTACCATTTGAACAAACTTTGTTCTCTATGCCTAAAGGTTACTACATACTAAAACATAAAGCTCTAGGCTATCTAGTTTACTAGAAAAAGATTTTTGAAGTTTTGTCAGATTTTCCCCTTTTTGGCCCCTCTAGTGGCGCCCCCTGGGGGCCGAGTCCCATTATTTGAACAAATATGAACACTTCCCATGATTCAAATTATACAATATAAATGAAGCTGCGGTATTGAATACAAATGTATTCGGGATACACTAGTAATGAAAATTATAGGATACAAATAACTTTTTTACAAGACAAATGAATAAGTTATAGAACACAAATGTGAAGTATAGAATACAAATGGAATTTTTAACAATATAAATACGAAATATTGAATACAAATGATTTTTTTTACAATACAAATGAAAAAAAATATAGAATACAAATGTGAAATACAGAATACGAATGAAAAAGTTTACAATATAAATACGAAATATAGAATATAAATATTGAAGTAAAGAATACAAATTAAAAAAATATACAATATAAATGGACAATTTTAGAACACAAATGGAAAATATAAAATATAAATGAAAACACATCAAATATAAATATAAAATTATCGAATAATGCAACGTTTGACATGCCATACATTTACAGAGAGAAAACCTGTTTAACATAATCAATTGTGTTTTATGAAATGAATGATACTGTGCATAAGAGATAAGTATTCAAGTTAATCATAAATATCGAAAACACCTTAATGATATTCAAATAAATTTTTATGAAATGTGAAGCTCGTGATGTTTCCTTTTTTAGTTAATAATTGTATTTCTTCTTCTTTTTTTCTGTGTGCGTTTTCCTTTCTTTTGCCCATGTCCATTGACTTACGTACGAAAGCCCATAAGGCTCATGCGAAATTCGAATTAAGAATGTGTCATCTTAATATGTTACAAATGAATAGGTATAACTCCGTAATTGTTTGTTTTTATCAGTCTTCATGTTGGTTCTGACTTTAGGTCTTATGAAACAAAGATTTTGATTGGTCAGATCGGATGTAGAATTTGGAATTTGAACTTCTGGGCTTTCGTACTTATGGCTTTTAGAAATGTCTTGGTTTTTCGTATTTACTTGCTATTTCATACATATTACTCCAACTCAATAACACTGCCTATGATGTGCTGGTAAACCTTCCCAATGTTAATAGTATAGCGTTGTCCTGTTGTTTCTCTTTGAGACTGTGATTAGTTGTTGATGGAGCACTTTAATATCTAATTTTGTGTGGTTATATTCAATGTAGTCTTGCAAAGATTCTAAGATAAGGCGATCGTTATTTACTGCCGGGGAAGCATCATCTTAAAAAGGGCAACCGGGTGTAATTAGGAACACCGTGCTGACTGAAGGCTCTTTAAAACTACATCTGTCTGGTTGCTAATGGTAGTCATTATAAAACATTGCATAATAAGTGCAATTTGAACATCAACATCCATCTTTGTCGGACATCACGGCAGGTGGTTCCGTTACTTCAAATGTTTTCTTATTAATTGCAATAAGTGCATACACTAATCGTTCTCGGCATGAGCACACGGGTCAATAATTCAATGTTTCTATAAAGCTTAGTTATTATATGAAGATCTTTATGTTCATATCTCTATTTTCTTATGATTGCCTGACAGTAGTGTTTGAGCTCCAATGTTGTCTAGGTTCAATGTGGTGTGTTCACCTGTAAATATCTACACGCGTTATAAATAACATATTCGTCTTTCTCTGAAAAAGAAGACAACTCCCTTTATTCTACTTTTCGTTAGATGGCATCGTTACGTGAATTGGATGTCCTTAAAGTCAAGGGTCATCATTTCTCTTCAGATAATCAGCACAACGAAAATCATCTTTAAGTTCAATTAATTTATACCTATTTAGTGAACATTAAATACATGTGTATTCTTTTGTACTTAAGCGTAATACAAGTTTGAGATCAAAAAGAATACACGTCCGTGTAGGTGGTTTGATTAATTATACACTAAAACAAGACACCACGGCATGCATGTATTTGTCACCTGACAAATGAGTGGAACAAGACAATTTAAGTGTTTTCAATGATGCCATTTACTTTTGAAATATTATAGAATGAGTCATCTTCTACACTGGCTCGTGCCGTGTTTCATATTAGTAAATTATTTCATGAATATGAGATAAAAGCCTACTTGAAAGCTTATTAATCAAGAAATGCTGCTTACTGTACATTTAAGGCATGTTTTATGTAAAATGTCAAAAACTATTTAAATCATCTTGTGGTAAACATGTCACGTTTGTTAGATGTGGTTAACGTACAGAAAATGAACCATTTCATCAAACCCGCTCACGAAATAAAGTTAATGTTTGTAAGCTTTTGTCGGTGAAACTCTAAAATCATTGAAGAAAGTAACTTTAGGCAATTTTCAATGTAGAACTGGTTTTGATAGTTGTGCAAATGTACAATCCACCTACATTAAGCCATGGTATTTATAATACATCAAATGTAATATTTCTTATAAAGTTTATGACATACCTGGTATAATATAAGAAGTATCTAATATAATTACGGAAATATCTTTTACTTAATGGAATTTCTTAGGCTCGAAGGCCTCGTGCTGTATAAAGCTTGTTTATTACCACCACCTCGGATCAAATATTCTGGACAGTAAGCTATCAAATACTTGTATAAATACATAACCAAACTTTGACAAATTGAAGATGTTAATTATTTTTATTCCACAACATGATTTTATGGCTAATCCTTAATGATAGTGGACATGAACTACCCCGACGTTAGAAAAATTCATGACAGTATGATGACTTCTGCATATGGTATGTTGATTACTGGGGCGTGTGAAAGGACTGCAGTGTGTTTCTGATATCACGAAGTAACACAGCCAATATTTGTATATTATATATACACGCACCGGTCCGTCATGCGATGTTCAAGGGTAATCTAGGGTGATCAGGGGGCATGTTCCCTCGGAAAAATAAGAATTTACGCCCAATTTCTTCACATGTTAGTGCATTTCTGATTGCAAATTAGGACTTGATATAAAGAATTCTATGCGCACGTGCGAATAGGCTCTCGCATTAGGACACCGTGCGGTAGTATCGGTGTTTAGCAAACGCACTCATAATGGCAATAGAAATAAAGGTGTATAAACAAGATATTTAGTTTTGTTCCTAAAGAAAGCACACATCTGTTAGAACTTTTTTTAATATAATACAATATACATGACAGAAGAAAACATGAAAAACCACACTATATATAGTTAGTTTCTTAAATGAACACCCACACACCAGACGAAAACATGACAAAATACAATTAACATGACAATGGAACACAAACATGAAAAGAACAACACAGTTTATGGCTCCTTATATAATTATATGTAAACTATTTCTACGATATTGCATGCTAAACACTTATCTTAAAAATGCAGCAGATATAATAACAGAACATTTACTTTTTATCATGAGACTGGAGCTGTTTAAAAAGCAATTGAATAAAATACATAGTATCAGTTACTAGAAAATGTTCACGTTGTAGCCATGCAAATAAGTGTGCTTAGGTTAATAACTTGGTATACGAACTTTTTGTATACCATTTGACGAAGGATAGAATAAAAAGACACGGAGTCATCACGATAGGTGACCCATGGTTAGCAGGAAACGCCGACACCTTCGGGGACACCTGGTTTCGCTATCATTTTTTATAGAAGGTCCTGATGATTCCCTTTTTGTTTAATAATTGTGTTTTTTTTCTGAGTGTGTCTTCCGTTTTCGTTTTGTTTTCTTATATCCATGGACTTATGTATTTAAGTAGTGTATGTCCTGTTTCTATATTTTTACTACTTAAAGGGGAAAATGTTAACAAACAATAATGTCACTTAGATCTTAGTGTTGCTGGTTTTAACAATGTATCAAATACAAAAATGCAATCTGAATCATGCCTCCGATAAATATGATATTTATAAGAGGAAGGAGCCAAAACTCTGTGTGAATTACCCCGTCGCGAACCCCAGATCTTGCTCGAAGCTGCTGTCATTAATGGACGCAAGAGAGGAATTAATTTTGAATAGACAAGACTTCAGCAAATCAAGACTAACAGAGTTTGTATGTAGTGATAATCATTTTCGGTCACATATTGAATGGTGTAAAATTTGAGCTTGGATTCATCGCCCCATAAACGGAAGACATGACATTCATATCTTGTATTTATGCATATTATTCTCTTTGGCATAAGCAAAAAGTATATTTATGTTTTTTACACAACAAGTATATTTTCCAGAAATTGAAATTGAAATTCGCAGCCGTTAATGTCTTTATCGGAACAGCCACCGGAAATAACTATTATTATATACCCTGGCGTCACCTTTTTCAGTGGCTGCTCGCTAGTTAGTCTAGTTATTGCGCCCGTAAGTATCTATTGTTCTTAGGTAACATGTCAATTTGTATCCAGGTTGTTTATTACAGAACACTGCTTGTCTGTGAAAGAAAAACTATTCAATTGAGCTGTCCGATACAAAGAACATTAAGTCCGTTTCTTTCTTCTTTTTTACTGTTACAGTTGCATATCGCAATCCAATTAAATCAAAAAGGCAGTTTTGAAAAATGGTTATTTCAATTTAATCGACAAAGACGAAACCATAATTTCAATATAATAAACGGCTTTATATACAGTTATAATGATAATGAGTAGAAAACGGAGCATCAAAATACGAAAGTGATAAATCAAGAGACGTAATTCAGTGTTTTATCGATCATTATAATGACAGTGTCAGCACTCATCAGAGATGTATTTACGGGTTTCTACACCTTTGCACTCTGTCATTGATTTATCTTGCCCAGATTATTACTTTACACCAGGGATGGTTTGGCTATTGACGCCCATTTGTAGTGTATTGTGATATTCGTATATCATGCTTGAAGTAGCAATATTTTCGAGTAATCAAATGAGATGATTTAATGACATTTTCAAGATCTGCTTTGTTTACTTTATTCCAAACCAATAGACTGTCTCGCATTGAAGCGCGAGATTGACCTAGTGATCTTTTGAATAAAATAATTGGTTTTAGAAGAAAAGGATTGGAAGCAAACACAGAAATGTACGATTACGAGTTGCATGAAACCAGTGAAGCAAACACGTTGTTTGTCTGATCCAAAAAGATATTGCGTTAACACACAAAAGTACAGACGCTGAAAACAGAAAATGCTGTGTTCCTAGTACCTTGTCTGTTTGGTCATGTTTTTAACCGCAGCATAATATTGCAACATACGATAATCAGGGAGAAGTAAGAAACACAGACGACGACACCACAATAACAGTACTGTCGTTATATTTTTCTATAGCTTCACCAAATAGAAAACACAATAAATGTTTATGTGTACTTCATTCCTGACAAAAATCTACTGATATCATATTGAGTCCACAAATATGGACCATTCTAAAGTTCTAGTACACAATTGTCATACGAATTGGAACAGTCAAAACAGAAATGGTCATACAGATATGGTAGTTCTCTCAAGTTGGTGAAACGGGCCGCTTGAAGCGTGTTTAAACAGTGTGTAATTTGAATTGCTACCATACTTTGTTCATCTTTTTACAAATTGCTTGTCTCTGTGTCAACATATATAACGACAAAGTCATTTGCTACCATTTCTTTGAATATGATGCAGTGCTGTATTAGCTCACTTAAGGTCAAATTACGAAAGCACCAAATACGGGGAAAGCCAGATAGAAGGGATTGTCAGAGATCCGACAACACCTAGAAACGGGAACCAAAGCACACTGTAAAAGGAAGTAGGATGATCAAATTCAAAGCATTACTATCTACCCTTTTTATTCTCACAATTTATATAATCTTTATCAACTTATATATATCTTTGTCATTGGTGACTGTTTCAGTTTTCAATTTTGCATCTTTGTCGTACGGGGCCGGGGTTCAACAGGGGTGTACACGGACGTCCTTTTTGGAATATGTGCTATCATTCTCTATCCCCAATCCTCTCTGGTGACACTAGATCTACCTAAATAAGAACACTAGCCACCATCATTTAACTAGTTGCAAAAGCACACATATGGTTGGCCTATTGTGATAACGTGCCAACTATAGGGTAACTCGCTTTGTAATGCTCTCTTGTCACTAGGGACACTAATCCAAAATTAAAAATGACAATCTAAAGCGGGCCACACATTCCAGGCCTGGAACTCTGCGAATCAGCCATCACATACAGACTCAAAGAATTGGAAAGAACATATCAGACTTACATGAATACTTTTGCTTCCAAACTCTGATTTTTCGAAGTTTTGTCTATTCTTGATGTATTTTCGCATTCACGTCCGATAAAGACCGTTGCTTCGTAGCTTAGATTCTGGTTATGTACGTGGTTTTCACATTAAGCTGGCTGGTGTCCATTCTGGTGGTGACTTGTGATTTAGTTATTGTTTGTTTTTCAATTTCTTTTGTTCTGATGATCTTTTTTTTATTTCTTTTATTCAATGACATGTACATATATAATGTTGTCAATAGTAAAGATCAAAATGTACTCCTTTCTATACTATCTTACCCCTTTAATCATTTCTCGATGCTTCTATCTCTTTATTCCTTTCCTTTACGACTGTATAATGGTTTCCCGTTTGTTCGTCTGTTGTGAAATGATCTGAAATGTGCTATAACGCTGTTAGACACTTATAACAATAAAACCGCCATGACTTTCTACTTCTTACAAACCAGATGGGCTTAAAACTGCTTCTTTTTATACCTGTCTGGATTCTTTTCTTTAGAATGACGCCATTGAATAGCCAAGAACAAGTACCAATGTACGCATACAGAGTAGTTACTGCCGCACAAATCACCATACTTGATTTAAATCTGTTATAACTCACACGATGTTTGGTGAATAAGTACGTTGTTTTTTCCTATGTATCCTTGCTATTTTTTACTCTTCGAGTGTTCAAACATCTCCTGGATTTAGGGAAAGTGTTCATATACACTGGTTAAGGAAATGATTCCATTTAAAAAATATGTATATATAAATACACTTAGCCGGGATATACATTAATAACACATATTCATTGTCATTATATCGGTGAAATACCCTGGAAGCGACGTTAAGCCCTAATTAAACAAACAAACAAACAAACCCATATTCAGTGTTGCTTTGGATAACCTCCTATGTATATTTTAGTTATCAGTACATTTTAATTACTGCTTATTATACAGAAAAAAGTATTCATACATATAAAATCAATTTTATACACATAAGTATAAAACTACACCCTTGACAACATTATAAGAAAGGTCAGGGACGAACCTACAATTTAAGAAACTGAGGCTTTTGCTTTGCGAGTTTATTTTGAGTTTGCGATAATTTTTTTTACATTTGCATACTTGTCAATGCATTGAGAAAGAAAATATTTGAAAAATAATATTACAAATACACACATATGACGCACATATCAGGATGTCTTAAACACGTAGGACGATAGAAATATACGCCCAGAATACATGTATAAATAGTGAATAAGGCTTATAACAGGTTGCAATGCAGTATTTAATAATTTTACATACATATAATCAATGTTGAATTGATATCAAATACTTTATATATTGATATGATATAATTTTCAAAATACCTGCAATGATTTTCAATAAATATTCAATAATTTTCCCATTATATATGAATTGATTTCAACTGTATTTGCTGTAATTCTCAATGCATACACAGTCCTTTTCAATTGATGTGTAATACTTTAAAATTATTGCAACGCTATATTTCTTTGATAACAATAAAAAATCATTGTTTCTATATTAAAAATTATTTCATACTTTATGAATATAAAACACATAATATAAACTCAACTTTGAATAAAAATTACATAATGATTGAATAATGCAATGTTTTATATGGTATGTATGTGAAATAATATTTTCATCAAATATAAAAATGAAAACAGGACGCAACACTTTAGCTACAAATATTGCTGAAAATATATTGTCTGGAACAAGAGAATTTAGGGACTCGACGCATGCTGCAAAATCAAAACAAGTTAATTTATACATACTATTGAATCTAACACACGTGGTTTACATTGTACAGTCTATTTAACACGTCTAACCTGTGGGAAGGGTGAATAGGTCTTACATCACCTAGTGTTTGTAGACATGTTGTTCATTACAAAAACAAAACTTCACCTCATAAAAAACGTAACATTAGCTTTAGTACTTCGCACCGGGAACATCACGCTGTTAATTTCATTAACAAATGTGTTAAACTTTGTGTTATCGTCGTCAATGTCAAATCCAATTAGACACATTTCCAGGAACACATACAATAACAAACTTGTGATGAAATAGTGTTTCTATTTATATATAGATATCACATACTGGTGTCTGCAATTTACTGCTGAAATGTTGATAAGAAATTGAAATGGAATTAATATCTTTCTAGGGAATTTTCTGATACTTGCTCTCACTTTGTAACACATTGCCTCTTATAAACACTATCGCATTCTAAACATAAAATTTACATTCGAACACAATATTTTGGAAAGCACCTGATATTCTTTGAATGCAGCAAATTTTACGTTTTTGAATGTAGCTGACACTTTTTGAATGCAAATGACGTGTTTGAATGCAAATGATGAATTTTGAAAGGAAGTGGTCCTTTTGGATGTCAGTGGTATATTTTTAAGAATTTAAATGACCAGTAATTGAATGAATACAATATTTTCATATGGAATTGATAAGGTTTGCAATGCCAATAATATATTTTTAATGCCAATAATATATTTTTAATGCCAATAATATCTTTTCAAATTCATATACTCAATATTTCAACCTTTGACATGCAGTAGTCAGGGACCCCAATATAGAGCACTTTTCCCAATATAACATAGTAAATGTCTTGAAGGTAAGATTTTCACGTACCGAAATTCTCGCCTTTTTCTTCCGATTTCGATTTTTAAATTTTAGCGGGAAGTCAAACTTCGATTAAGGGGTCATTTTGAAATTAAAACGTAAGCTTTAATTCTATTTGTTAATCCCTGACCACTACATGCCATGCTTTTTTATTTTGTGATATGTCTGAACTATCAACGCAATACATTATTGCAACTTATAAACATACTGTATAACATCTACCCTCGGTTTGTGATATTTTCGTGGTAAGGGGATTTTGGTGCCTTAAATACATTGAAACTGTGTTAGCTAAAATTATCTTTTTGGAAAGTTCTTACATGTCAAGACGTTGAAGATTAAAGATGTCTCGTCTTTCGGACGGTACTCAAAGCTGTCGGTTTATATGTGATATTCTATCGCTCTCTCAGTACTGTCCATATTGCTATGTTATTCCGCTGCTGTCACCGCTTCTCGTCCTGTCCTATCTCTTAGATTTATCCTGTGGTATTTTGTTATCAGTAAACGATTCTGTAAATGACGCTTTAAACGAAAGCAAAATATCTGTAAATTAAGTGTTTGTGTGTGAGTGTTCCTTTGCACAAGCCTTATTGAAATTTTATTGTTGTTTCTGAGTTGTAAATCCGAAAGTGAATATAGAAGAGCATACAACGGACTATTCTACATAAAACACACTTTTAGTGCATTTACCTTGGAGAAAACAACAAACTTCACATATTAAAATCGGATTACTTGAGTCTTAAAACAGACGCTCAGCTGTGTGATTTTCTATGCAAAACTAGGTTAGGCTGCGTTTCAAAATAAAACGATTTTAAGTACGACTGTGTGTGATTCTAAAGTAAAAATATGTGTGATGTACTAAACAAGAGGCCAATTGGCCTTAACGTCCATCTGGTTGAAATAGGCCAATTAAAGTAAATATTTGGCATTTGAATGCTTTTGGCCACAAGGTCATGCCTCAACAAACTTAGTTCTCCAAGCTCTAAAATCAAATATGTACCAAACCATTAAGCTCTAGGCCTTCTGGTTTATTAGAAAAAGATTTTTGAAATTTTGTAAAATGTTCCCCCTTTCGGCCCCCAAAGTTGCAACCCTGGGCACCGGGCCCCTTCCATTGAACACATCTGAACTCCCTACCCCCAGAGATGACTTCTACCAAGTTTGGATGAAATTGGTCCAGTAGTTTTGGACAAGAAGTCAAAATGTGAACAGTTAACTATTTGCTATAGTGTTAAACTTTGACACCAAAAACGCGTAACCTATTTTTGACCCCAGGGTCAAGCCTTGAACAAACTTGGTTCTCCATGCCCTAAACTTGCTTCATTCCATTACATTAAGCTCTAGACCTTCTAGTTTATTAGAAGAAGATTTTTGAAGTTTTGACAAATTTACCTCCTTTTGGCCCCCTAGTAGTGCCCCCTGATGGCCGTGTCCCTTCATTTGAACAAATCCCCTTCCCCTAGGGATACTTCCTACCAAGTTTGGATGAAATTGGTCCATTGGTTTAGGAGAAGAAGTCGAAAATGTGGAAAGTTTACGACGGACGGACGACGGACGGACGACGGACGGACGGACGGACGACGGACGGGATTAGTATGAGAAAAGTCCACCTTGGACCTTCGGTCCAGATGGACTAAAAACTGTTATTTAATAATGGTAGTATAAAAGTCTATAATATGCATTGTGTATGCCTACAGTATCATCATTATCATGCCATATTTATCATACACATATATATTCTAAATGACTTATACAAGCATCAGATATCTTCTCTAGGTAACATGATAAGCAAGTATAGATTTATTTAGAATTAATGAACAAATGTTGCTTTGTAATGATAGCACATAAACAAGAAAACAACTTTGTATTGTCCAGTAGCTTCCTGACATGTTATCTTGTCATTATCAGATTTAGTGTCGTATCCTGAACATGTATTTAATAAAAGACAAGTTATTATATGTAAGTCTTTTCGTCACAAATTAAACAAAACTGCAATCTGTAGATCTAGAAGTTTGATTAAATTTCAATCTTTTTATCTCGGTGCAAGTTTTTCATTTGGTTTATATGAATGTGGAAAGTATATGTAGAATATATAATTTCCATTTTTTGTCTATTTAATCAAAAAACCTCAATGAATATTAAGTAACCTCCACAAGAAAAAGGTCACATCTTGAATTCTTTTTGAAACAAATAATCAGTTGAGCAGATAGCTTACCATGTTGATATGTATCCTAATATCTATATTACAACTCCAAAACCTTCAATGAACCTACTAATAACACTCATGAATTTAATTGCTCTAGGTGCAACAATTATGACGTCACATTGTTTTGGCATTTCACTAGAGATTATATTAATGACAGTTGACTGTCCATTACTTACTGAACTGATAACTCACTAGTTTAACATGTAATAACAGTCCTTATATTTATGAACATTTTGTAAAAAGTTTTGATTTAGATTCAATATGAAATAATTATAAGAATTGAATTGTAATTTAGTAAAGTTAATGATGTGATGATTATAGTTGGTTCAAGTGAAATTTTCATTGCACTCATGTTCTCAACACACACCATTCCAAGATCTAGATGGCCACCAGGTCAACCACATTGGATTTTTAATCACAAAAGATTTCAAAGATACACAAGAGTTTTGAACATATAAAATATTTGAAAATACCCATGTTAATACCTTCATTTGTCCACAACATATTAAAGATTATCATAAAGGCAGCCATGACGTCCATTTTGGAAGCATTTTGCGTACAAAATATTCATTCAGAAACATCTATATGTAGACATCCTGTGTTACACATCACAGATAGTTTCAAGTCTCTCCTTTAAATTTGATGTAGGGGAAATTAAAAAAAAACAAATTTTGTGAAACACAAACTACTGAGGATTATCTATAACAAGATTTTCAAGATGGCCACCAGGTAGCCATTATGGAAATCTAAAGGACACAAGTTTTGTTTAGAACCAACAAAGAGTCCTCAGACAAACTCTGGAGGAGAATCTATAACAAGATTTTCAAGATGGCCACCACAGAAGCCATTTTTAAAATCTGAAGGACACAAACTTTATTTAGGACCAACTAAAAGTCCTAAGAATACAATATATGAAAGTCACACGGGATGGATGGATGGATGGATGGATGTATGGATGGATGGATGGACGGACGGACAACAGATGCAGACTGATCAGATGAGCTGAAAACTGATTAAGGGTTGGAACTAAATAGTGATATATAATCAATTAAGTAATATAATCATCCGTAGAATTGATATTTTATGCTTTGCGTTTAACACTGTCTTTAAGAACATTCCTATAAAACATTAAAATCGATGATATAAACAACACTCTACAGAACATAGAACCTCACAGCTATTATACACTCCAAATCTACACACTACAGAACGGACATAGAACCGATCACAGTCATCCAGCTCACACAAAACATATCAATATGAAATGACAAGAGAGAAGACTTGATTACTGCGAAAACAGATTCAAATTTACACCTCACCGAGTAAACCTGTTAAGCCTCATAATAGAGTGGTCATGATAGGAAGTATATAGACAGGATGGTTAATGAATTCTTCAGCCTGGTAAAGTGAATATTACAGTATTTCACATCTCCACCATAATTTGATTTTCAATACATATTGTACTTTCATTCCCAAGGGGCATATTGTCACTCTGTGTGTGTCTTGGGGTGAAACAAATGCTGTTAATAATTACAAATCAACGTTTGTCTTCCAGTATTGTGCTGAGGATTTTAGAGGATTATTTTAATGAAAAAGTGATGGTTTTGCAACATTGGAACTTTCTCTCCAGATTTGTTAATTTGTGAAAGATCTTTGCAAAAACATTCTTCATCTTACAAAGATCTGATAACATGGTGAATGGAAATGAGAAAGCATCTTTCACAAAAATTTGATAGCATATTCTCTACAAAAATGTGATAGAATATTTTTCATGTATAGCTATCTCCTAGAAGATATAAAATGGACAGGTTTAAACACATGTAGATTAGATTAAATTTTATTGATTAAAAGATAATTATATACTCACTTATCTCAACAGGATAAATCATGACATCAGAATAACTAAAAGGTAATTATATACTTACTTATCTCCCCTGGATAAACTTTGACATCAGAATAATTAAAAGGTAATTATATACTCACCTAGCTATCTCCTCTGGATGAACTTTGACATCGGAATAATTAAAAGGTTATTAAATACTCACTTATCTCCCTGGATGAACTTTGACATAAGAAATTATATACTAAATTATCTCCCTTGGATGAACTTTGACATAAGAAATTATATACTCACTTATCTCCCTTGGATGAACTTTGACATCAGAATAATTAAAAGGTAATTATATACTCACTTATCTCCCCTGGGTGAACTAGGACATCAATGGATGACATGGAACACTGGTAATAACACTCGGGAGGAGGTTCTAATGTCCAGCGCTTCACGCCGGCAATCTGGGCCTGCCATGATGGGTGTTCTACATTATCAATCTAAAACCAAATGATAAAAGGTTGTGTTGAATTACATTACAGATATGAACCAGGAAGTTCACTTATTCACCCAAAAAGAAATATTTAGACTCTTCCATAACAATAAATTGGAACATCTACTGTCAAAATCCAGAGGTGTACAAGTGAAAAAGTAAAACAAGAGGCTTATATGGCCTTAACGTCCATCTGTTTGAAATCTGCCATATAGTTTCAGAGATGTTATTTAAAGGCATACTGTCAAATGTACTTAACCCCCTTCCCAAAGGGATGACATCTACCAAGTTTGGATGAAATTGGTCAAGTTATAGTGGACAAGTCAAAAAAGTGAAAAGTTAACGTATTTGCTATAGTGTTTAACTTTGACCCAAAAATGTGTAACCATTTTTTTTACCCTAGGGTCACGCCTTGAACAAAATTGGTTCTCCATGCCTTAAAGTTACTACATACCAAAACATTAAGCTCTAGGCCTTCTAGTTTATTAGAAGAAGATTT